>JAVJIF010009516.1:0-214385 GCA_038442645.1 Agave tequilana | reverse complement strand
TCCTCATGTCTAGCCGATGTGAGACTATTTGTTCAACCTAAGTCCTAACAATTCCCCTTGAACAAAGAGCTTGGGCATTCCTATGCAAGCTCAACTATCTTCACACTAGAAGATCAAATGCTCCATCGAGATCACAACTTCTTCACCACGCGGAAGCGGACACGCCTCACATACACTGGCCTCCGCAACCTGCACAAAGCCAACCTAACGGGTCGGACCACAGCCCTGATCAACAAGGTGAGCATGAAGGAGTTTCTGTAAGGACTTGAGGCACTATTTCAAAAGACTATTCTTGTAGGTGGAGTTGTCCAAATTCTTATATACTCAAGATCATACTCATGTCTAGTCGATGTGAGACTATTTGTTCGACCTAAGTTCCAACAATCACCCTCGAACAAAGAGTCTGGGCTTTCCCATGCAACCTCAAATATCTTCACATTGGAAGATTAAATGCTCCATCGAGATTGCAACTTCTTCATCGCGCGAAAGCGGACGCACCTTACGTGAAGCAGCAACTGCAGCTTGTCACTCCTCTTCACAGGGTGTAGTTGGCGCCACGCATTACGCGAAGCAGGAGCCTCGTAACCAAATTTCTCGAGAGCCCAATTAGCTTCACAAGGGCCCACTACTATGCCTTCTTGCGCCAAATTGGGGGGAGGGGGAGAGGGTCAACAACATCGATCATCACTCAAACACACGACTAAGTTCAGGTCATGTCTCTGATACCAATTGAAAGATTTGGAGCACCATCCAAAAGACTAGTCTTCTAGGTAGAGTTGCTCAAATCTTTATATACCTAAGATCATCCTCATGTCTAGCCGATGTTGGACTATTTGTTCGACCTAAGTCCCAACAGTTTCCGGCCACGAGGGGCAGTCGGTGTTGACGGTGGTGCTCATGTTCCCCGTCGGCGGGGTGAACCCGCCGCACATCTACCCAAGGAGGGCGGAGCTGCTGTAGGTAGGGTTTGTTTGTTTTTTTTCTTTTTATTTGAGAAAGAGGACAGATTTCACCCTCCATCCTAAATTATCCAAGTTAAATCTCCTGTTTGACAATAAGGGGAATCAGACCTAGAACCTGTAACTTATGAGGGCTCTTACCAATGGGGTAACCTGCTAGTATTGTAGGGAGGGTTTGTTGATACGAAGGGGAAGCTCTTCGTGCAAATGGTCTGGTCACCGGACCTTTTTGTTTTCCCGAAAGGGATGGTGCATTTTCAGGTGAACGCGGGGTGGATTCCGACAGTGGCAGTGGGGATGTGAGGGAGTGCGAGTGCCGAGACGGTGATATGGGGAAGGGGTGTTTGGGAGTGGGATCAGGGAGGAGGTGCTGGCTAGGTCGTTCAAGACTGATGTGGGAGTTGTGGGTGAGACTCTGAAAGGGTTTAAAGACAAGGTGATAAGCATACAAATGCAATGTTGTTGGTGGTGGTGGTGGTGAAAAAAGAGGTGGTGTTGTCTGCTGTTGTGAAAGTTTTCCTTCATTGTGTATTCCAACAATAAAGGTTGAATTTTGATTTAAATCTTTCTATATGGAATTCAAGTGAACGTGAATACTCTGTTTTTTCTTTCCCTCTCTCTCTTTCTTTTCTTTTCCTTTCATAATTGGGGATTTTTATTTCATAAAATTAATCTGGTGTACAATATATTCTCATATATACACATAAATATTGAGTCGAGTCCTAACAAGAAAGACAAACACGACAACATATAGAAAATACAATATCTATATTTATCGTCCCCTCAAACTCATTGTAGATCAAAAGTTGAGATTTTAGAAAAGTAATATCGAAAGTAGGAAATAATTTGAGTCTTGGTGAAATATCAGCCATTTTCTCTTTAGAAAGAACGTATGAAAAAGCAATCTTATCATAAGTCTATTCCTAACACAAACCATATGATAATCGACCTGGATATGCTTTTAGTCCACGCAACATTTTTACTTCCCGGTTTTAAGGCACTTGATCCAAAGAACGAAAGTGGACTTTCTCAAGGCAGCTCTCTTAGTGCTAAAGCGGACAGCTGCGAGTTCAGTTCCCGCGTGTGGATCACATACATACAATGTGCATACACATATATAAACATATACTTGAAAGAGACCAATAGGATAATGTCATGTGAGTAGGGGTGTGAAACGGGCCGACCCGGCCTGCCAACCCGCAACTACCCGACCCAGGTTGGCCCGGGCCTATCTACGAGGCGTGCCCAGATGGGGGCAATTGCAGCCCACGACCCTGGTGGGCCCACCCATCCTAGGCCCGAGTCAGACCGGGCCCATCCATTCCAACGACAACTAGAGGGGTATTTTGCAATTTTTTTTTTTTTTTTTGCAAACCCCCCTAACAGTTGCCCAGTCGCCTTTTTTTATTTAAGTATAAAAAGTATTATTTTGCTGAAGTTCAACCCAGGCCGACTTCAATGCCCAAACTACAATGTCACGTTGGGGTGCTACAAAAAAATATGAGAATCAAATAAATTTATTCTTTATTTTTTTATTTGTTTAATTATCCGGATCGGGTCATCCCGAGCGGGTCAACGGGTCGGGCCCGAGTCCCTCAAAGGGGGAACGGGCCCGGGCCGGGCCGCTCGTTAATTGGGGAAGGGTGCGGGCTTGGCCCGGCCTAGGCCTTGACCTGGCGGGTACGCGACCGGGCAGGGCCAAACCCCGCCTGTTCGCACCCCGACATGTGAGCATTAGGCAGAGTAAATAAAGGAAAATCACACACATGAACTGTGAACCGCACACATCAACTGATTCCAGTAATAAAGAGCAGGAGCAGGCCTAGCAAGGATTGAGCTGCCCATCTTAGGTTGTGCATGCGATACTCTCTCGTCTCGAAGAGCACAGGCTTTCCAAACAAGCCACCGAAGCTCAAGAAATCAAATGTATAGAAAAACTAGACACGATCTCAAAAAATAAAAAAGACGAAAGAAAAAAACAGCAAGAATTGAGCAGTTGATAGCACGTTATTGTCCAGTCTCGCTTTCTCCAACAATGAGTCACGAACGAAAGTGTAAGGCCGAACTTCCATTGATTTCCTCATTTGTATTTTAGGTTGTGGCTTCCACCAAAGAGGGGGGGAAAAAAATGTAAAGCCGGCCTACTCCTTCTCTTTGTTCGGATTTGAATTCTCTTCACTATCATTATAACAGTTAACAGTTGGCGATTCGTTCTTGAAAGACCATTACTATAATCCTTGGGCGTTGTACTTGTCCTCATCTTTTTCACCCAAAACAATTCACCTTCTTTCGGTGACCACACTAGTAACCATGCACAAAATCCAGAGATTTGGACAAATCTCTCTTTGTACAATTGTGCATATAATACAACATAATTAAGATTTCACCTATACATAACACTATAAACCATTCACCCTCCCATGCATCAGATCTTCCACTGCTCAAAAATGGCCATCACTAAACATTCAAGCAGCTTCCCTGCAGTTTTCTCCCTTCTCCTCATCATCATCTCAGCAAATGCTGCTGGCTCTACGGCTGATGCCGGCAACTTCTTCACCTACAATGGCTTCAGCCATCTCCCCAAGTTCAATCTCAGTGGGCCGACTGCCACCGCCGAGGTGACCGAGAAAGCGTTCCCGGCCCTAAATGGTCAGGCCGTGTCGATGGCGTTGGTCGAGTTCCCTCCCAATGGCGTCGCCGCGCCTCACATCCACCCGGACGCAGGAGAGATGATGTGGGTGTTGGAAGGGACGCTCAAGGTAACGTTTGTCGACAGGGAAAATAAGACGGTCGAGCAGACGATTCGGGCCCAAGATATGTTCGTCTTCCCTAAAGGAGCGATGCATTTCCAAATGAATGTAAACTCTACGGCAGTGGCTGTGGCAGTCAGTATCTTCGGAAGTGCAGCTCCAACTACAGTAGTTGTGGCCGGAATCCCTGAAAGGGGTTCAGAACGGCGGCCTTGGCAGGGCCACCCAAAAGCAAATGTTTTCTTGGCTTCTGCCTTCCTTCTCCCCCGTTCTAGGCCAAGAGTTGTTTGTGTTGTGCCAAAGAGAGTACTCTGGTGAAGTCCCAAAGATTGCCTGCCTTTGCTTCCCATTTGCACTCCTTTATGAACTTGGACTCTCGTCTGCGTTAAAATTAGAGGATGGTAGAGTCATTGATGTTTCCTCTGTAGTAGTGCATGCTCTCTTTTATGTTGTCGTGAGAAATGTGTTGCTATATTAATTCAGCACAATTGGAAGCTTGCATTGTTTCTGTGTGTTACTTCGCTGGATAAAATTCGATGCGCTAATGAGCTAGTCAATATCACATGAATGAATAACTAAAGGATGATGATATTTGTTTGCTTGCAGAGTCAGCAGGTGAGCCACTTTCCCTTGTACTGATTGCTTCAAAGGATTTTCTCATGTCTTTTATGCTACAAAAGTTTGTATCACCTATCCCTGACAATAGCCTTAATTATTTTTTACACCATTTTTTTTTTTTGGAGTGTAGCCCACATTCCAGTATATTTGGATGTAATTTGAATTCAAATAAAACCCAAAGCAGTTGAATTTTGGTTGGGGTTCCCATACAAGGATTATATGCTTAAATCTAACCCTAAACACAGATTTTCGAGTTAATATACAAGGACAAACTATTAACACTTTTAACATACTCATCATGCAATTACTCGAGTTCATGAAGCATTACAGACTCATCATGCAACAACTCGGATTCATGAACCAAGGAGGCCAATAGTCATGTGTTGTAACTTGTGACTCATTGTGAGCCATATTCGCAACATGAAACAATTAGAATTACTATGAGCTTTGTTCTCTGATGTAAAGGTTTCCCTCTCCTTCTAGTCTTCCTCCTCCCTTGTTTATTTAATACAATTGGTCTCTCAAAATAGAAAAGCAAGAGCCTGAAGTGTCTTTTGTATGTGTGCCAAAGCTTTGCATAATTTTACTTTCTATGTACTTTTTGTTAGACTTATTTGAATTAGAGTCTAAATTAATTTGGATTTAAACAAATCTAATTGAATTTAGACACCCGTCTTTATAAGTCTTTGGATCCAATAAAGAATTGATCAAGCCTAATAGTTTAGGTGTAGACACATTTCAATTACACTTAACCATTAGTGTATTTAAAATAAGATGTGAGACTCATTTACACGTGTGGAACACGTATTATCAATGAAGGGTCTAGATTTATAATGAGTTGAACTAGGAATCCTTATCATGGGTAGGATTCCCTCTCCACCACTGATCTATTATGACTATCTCTCCACCACTGATTTATTATGACTATCTCTTTGGAGGCCTGATCAAGAAGAGAACTTGATAGCTGGAAAGAAGAATCTCCTCCCTCAACTCCAACGTCCTCAAGATCGTGCAACTTTCGGCATATTGCACCTCTTTCCATATGGAATCAGGTATTCTTAAACCTTCCTTCCCTAGAGGCTTTTAGTTTAATGCATGGATATTGTATGAAATAATTATTAGATCAAACAATTGGTATCAGAGCCTCCTCTTTATCAGATCATCGGGATCTACAGAAAAAAAAATTTCAATCTCGATCTATTAAAATTACAGTTGATCTCTTTATTTAATTTAATAAAGAATTATTTTTGTGTCTCAAATAATTGAATTAAATTAAGATAATTAAATTGAATTATGTATATATATTTTTAAATTTTTCTGTGTGTTATTATTTCAGAAATATTTTATGAAAATTATAAAAAAAAAAAAAAAAAAAAAAAAAAAAAAACCTTTGTGGTCGCATGCATGCAGGCAGGCCTGGACGCATGCATGCATGCAAACCTTGGCTCTTGCATGCCCACGCGTGCGTGGGCAACATAGCCATTGACCCAGGCAGACTGCCCATGCACAGTGCGTGGGCAACATCATGTTGCGGGAGCGCCTGCTGCCGGCGCTCGGAGGGGCCGCCAGCCAGGGCCGGCAGCTAGACGGTAAAACATAAATAAATATTTTTGTTTTGGGTTCTTAAAACCAAGTGGGATTAGGAGAATAATTAATAGTAGAAAATTTAGAGATAAAATTTTATTATAATAAGGAAATCTACTCCTAATTAATTTCATATTAAATTTTAATTGGGAATTTGGGTTTTAAGATTGAGATAGAATTCTACTCTATTAAGAGAATTTTGGTGGTAGAATTCTAATCAAATAAAGAGACCTAATCCCAATCAATCTCACATTAAGCTAATCGAGTTTTATTCAGTTTATTAAACCCGACCCATTAAGGAAACTCATAACTTAATCATTGTGGGTCGGGTTTGATCCAGACCCGATATGCACTGCAGACCCATTTTGCCAATAGAAACTTCAATTAACCGTTACGGCTCATCCGACTTTTGTTTTGGGTATGTAAAAAGTTGTTTCGAAGCTCTTGACGAGCACTACAATATTACAAATATTAAACCTGACAAAACAATAATTAATTAATATAAAGAAGGCATTGAAGTGTTTGTTTACCATGATAATATATCCTTACATGTTCCGCTTTATCAATATTTATTATTTTGTTTATATTGTTCTAGCATGATGAATATTGAAGTTTACTACAGTAAATGACACACACACACACACACACACATTCAAATTAAAGAATATATAAAAGAGATAATTTAATTGCGTATAAAGTTCATGCGGACAATAGCCGGCCCAAAGAAAGACTATTATTTGGCCGAATTATGTACAGGGTCAGACACTTGATGTGGGTAATGTAAGTAGAAGAATCTTGGTGTGTGATAATCGGCCCAAAGGAATGTTGTCACATTATAGGCCCAAATTGTATTACCTTCATCAACTAGTCCGATGACAGAACAAGATTCCAGATGTGTAGATTTGTGTGGCCTGTACGTGTGACAATCGGCTCAAAGGAAAGTTATCATTATTGCCGGGTCATTACATAAATTATATGATTGATAGAGATAACTAAAAGTTTGAGACCAATCCTATAAAGGGACAGTGGACCCAAAGGAAGGTTATAAGACCTAGACTTTAGGGTATTTATATTGGGCCAGTATAGTATTGGCATATAGAGAAACAACTTATTCTGAAAGTTTGGCTTACAAGTCTATCGGTTAAACTGGTTGCATTTTCTGAAATTCAATTTTTATGGCTATTATAGTAGAATTTTATTAAATAAGAAATCCTAATTATGATTCTCCTATTCCTTAAAATTAACTTAATTTCTTAAAAAAAAAGGTCAAAATATTGTTTCTCTTTTCAAAAAGTTTTTTAAAATAAAATATTTTTATATGTAAATTAAAAAATATCTATGTTATGTTAGAACCCTCCCCCACACCTATCTCATGCATTGCTCTCAATGTGTAAATGAATACATATGTGTATGAAAAAGAAGAAAGGGAAGGAAGAATATTACATCAAGGTGATCGGTCTTGTGGTGGTCAGATTAGGCCAAACATTGATGCCCAATCTAAGTAACGTGGATTTTTAAAGAACCCATATTTGATGATCTCTTTTCTATTTATAGTTTTATCATCCTCTAATTGATTAGGATCATGCAAGATATTAACATGAAAATCAACTCGGTTATATGACTAATCTTGAAATATCATCTTGGAGTTATTATAGCCTATACCTTGGTCCAAAAGAATGACTTACTGAAATGGTTGGCTTGGGCTTAAGAGTGAAATGTTTGGGAACCAATACTGACTCAGGAATATGACTTAAATCAAGTTTAGATTAAAGAGTTAGTTTTGGTTCAAGAGTTGGTTCCAAATTAAAGAATTGAAATTCACATTATTTTTTCATCAATGGAATATGACTATCAAAAATCAATTGTTCAATTTCAAGCTCTGGTATATGAATCGGTGTTGGCTTGAAAAATTGGTTCAAATCGGACAAAGACACTGGAGTTAACATCGATTCGAAAACTGAAACTGAATCACACAGTTGTGGATCAGTTTCACATTCACAATAAGGTTCAATTTTCTTGAAGTAAAAACTTGCCAATTCGTCAAAGGTTTGGGATTGGTCAAATTCAAGTTGGTGTGAGAAAATTGAATTTTGGTTAAAATCTCCAATTGATTCTTGATTCCTATCAATTGGTTAGGGGAATCGGGAATGGTCAAAAATTGGGTAGGGAGAGTTTTCTCATACTTATCGTTAATTATGTTAACCAAATGACTCTTTTGTACTTCTAACCTATTGAAAGAATCATTTTGGGACTGATATAATCATTTTGGGATTGAATCATGGATTCTAGTCTCTTTTCTAAATCAGTAGGGTTTTCTTGTGGTTGTGAGGCTTGAAAAATAGAGTATGGATCTTGGATTTGGAATTTTGATGGGCTCATGAGTCTTCTAGATTTTGAATTCGTCGCTCGACCGCGTCTAAAATCTTATCGAAGTCAGATTTTTCTTCTATAGTGATCTTGATAAGGAGTACACAAAGCTGAATGTTGGTAAGGTGGTTGATAAAATGACTCAGGGGAATTGTATTCTTAATGACTCGATGAAGAATGGAGATGATGATTATTCAGTATTGTTCATAATATTGGGATTGGGGGCATATGTTGATTCGAATAATACTAATCTGACATACTTGGTTGGTTAAAGTTATGAAATATCGGGTTGGTGTTATCTAAAAAGGAGGTCGGGTTGTAATATGGATTACTATTAAAATTGAAAAATTATTGTTATAATCCATTTCATACAAACTGACAAAAACAAATAAACAAACAAACAAATAAACCAACAAAAAGAAAGAAAAATCTAGTCTATGTTAGAGAGACCTTAGACCTAGATGACTCCTAACTTGTTAGACTGTCTACGAGAGGTATATTGCAGCAATCCGATCATAAATTAATCGGCCAGCTACATAGGGGCAAGACTAGTGAGAGGTATCAGTGTCTGAGCAACAAGACTAATTATACCAAACCACTATTCTTCGAGGTTTCGCCTCTCAATCCCAACCTTTGACACTGATTTGGCTTGAGTCGAACTCTAACAACTTTCCCTTAGGTCAATCTCCTCTTGAGCCCTAGATGTCCCTAGGGCCCACGTCTACTCAAATTTAAGTTAGGTTGGGTTAGTGAGTGTAAAGATTATTTTCGGGCTAAAAAAGGATAATAACTTTCCCACCTTATCTTGTTTAAGGATATGCTCTTAATTCGTTTTAGTGCGTGTGTATAAATATTTAGCAGAAAGTAATACTCAAAATGATCAAACAAGATGTTTCCTATACTAAATATTATGCACACGTACTTTAGCTTCAGCACTTATCAACAGTAATATAAAAATGTTACAAAATAGACAACTACCCTGGAATGTAAAATCTAAACATTTTTTTAGCATTTTACAAATATGGTTTACTGTTGAGATTAAAAGGTGTGTGCAGTAAGCTAAACAGAGAAGTAACAGATTACAGAAGCTTAAACAATGAATTTCACTTCCCCTGCAAGAAAGCAGTATTAGTAATCCACTCAAACTGTCATGAAAATGCGATTTTTACCGCATTTGTGAAAAAGAGTTGAACTTCTGGGCTCTGCTTTCTAGAACAGAGGCCTAGAGCTACTTATATGTTTTTACAGCTCTTATTTTCTTGAAATTAGCCCCTGCACATAAAAACATAAAAGAAAATTAAACCATTAAATGAACTTAGAAATAAACTTATCGTCTGTCCCCGCAAAGGCGTCAAAATTTGATCGAGACAAACTTGTGCATAGAAAAAAGAAGTTTAGAAGTAGATTAAGAAAGTGTAAGGTTGCTCAATTCTACCGCTTTAGTAAGTGGCTATGCGGGTCGTAATCTATAAGGAGGGACTGCGATAGAAGCTTTTAGTAAGTCTTTTCTAAGTTACTAGATCGGTTAAAATATTTCTTCTTAGTTTTAAAAAGAAAAGAAAAGGTGTTAAATTAAAGGAAGATACGATAGAAGATGGTAGAAGAAATAGTGTTGGTGTTTAGAGGTGTATTTAAACTAAGTTAAAAGAAAAGAAGAATGAAGAAAGTAATGTTGTTGGTTTGAAGATGTTTCTAGCCTAAGAACAAAGAAAGAAAGAATTAAAGAATACTTATTAACCTCTTCGACACTTGCTTACCTTGAATCCGTTACAACGATTTACCTTAGCTTGAAGGCGATCACAGCATGGCATATATGATCTTCCCTTTTCAAACTGGTTTAACAAAAGAAAATGCAAGCAGGAAGTAATACTAAACTATTACATGATTAGGAAAAGATATCCATCACCATAAGCCATCAGTGGCACTTGTAAAGGCAAGACAGATTCGAAATTATGGATTCATTTAGATTACAAATCACAGAAGAGGCAAGTAAAGTAAAAAAGAAGATGAATATAAAATGTAACTTTGATTGTAATAGAGTAACAATAAAAAAAGAGAAAAACTTGCACTTGTGTCACTCTCAATATAACTCTCCTCTTTCTCTCATGAAACTTCTCTCTGATCTCAGTTACATAAAGAAAAATAAAAAATTACATAATAAAAATAAAAAATCTACGTTTAACTATAAGCCTAAGCCTAATTCTAACTCTCTGTTGGAGTGGTACACTTTTGTCTCTAAATTTGCATGTATTTATATGAGAAATGGGGAGGCAAGGAGCGTATGAAGATAGGGATAGCAAATGCTCCCCAATCTGTTGCACAAGGATCTGGCCTATTGGCCAGATCCAAAGGCTTGTGTGCTTTCTCATTTGGATATCTCCTTATATCCGTTTGATTTTTCAGTTTGCTCTTTGAATTTGTTGATATCTTGTTGATTTTTAAGTTAACCAAATAGATTTGTAGAAATCTGAATTTAACTGATTTTCATTTAATGTTATATTCTCTGATTTTTCCTGATCTTCAGCTTATCTTCTGAATATTTGCCTCAATTCTTAATTTGATTTAATTCTGAATTTAATTGGGCTATTGGGCTCATTTTCTCTCCTTCTCCATTAAACAAGGCATGCATATCATTTAAACAAAAATAATATTAAAAGACAAAGTTTATTATACAATAAATATGAGAATGTGACCATAAATATGCAAAATCAGTGACCGATCAATCCCAAACATGTTTCAAGCTCTCAATCACCACAAATATGACAAGCTGGGTCAATTTCAATCCCTCTTGTAGAGAGGAAATACCAAATGGGGATGATTCGGTGAAGCGCTTTCCAAATGCAATGATGAACTTTAGGAGAAGTCGCCAATAACAGATAAATACAAACTAACAATCCTTCTATACGGGAATGGATGGACTAGAAATTTGTCTGTATGCTGTGGAAACATTATATTTTCCTAATAAGTGATTCATCTAAATACTATCATAGCATCATTAGATTGTTGTTGTTATGGGCACGAGAAAACGTGAAGACAGGGGATACAAAATGGTGGGAGGAATTTTGTCACCCTCTCCCAGTCCAATTGACTGTTTCTATTGTGGATATTGATAATGTTGTGCACTTTGGTATTGATATTGATAATGTTGTGCACTTTGGTAGCTAAGGCAATAGTAGTACTATACTCATCGACATAGAGTGTTAATGGTTTTGGTTTGAGCCATATGTCAAACCATATTCTGGTGTTCTTACCATTTCCAAGAGAATGAAACATTTGTGTTTGAAAGGTTGCTAATGCCTGACGTATAACTCGTCATATCCAAGATATGTTAGTAGGGCATTTCATGAGTGTATCTTAGAGTGCACGCATAAGATGAATCCATTAAATATCAATGTTTTTCAATTCTGCCAGATACTTAACTGTCTATTTTTCAATGACGCTCGAACATAATTAGGCAGATTTCAGAGTTGAAGACCTCGTGAGTCTCATGATGACAAAGAAAGAGACCTCGGGGTGTCGGGTGCACCCCCTGGAATTTTGAGAAATTCTTCTATGATAGGAGGAGGCACTATTAACTCCCCCCTCTAAAAATTCATGTGGGAGTTATAAGGAAGAGAAAAGAAAAGAAAAGCCAGAGTTGCTATCGTGTATTTACATACAAAAACAACATGCCCCACATCCTAAATCTCGTGCTAAAAGAAAAGAAATAATTACCTCCTAAAATGTTGTTTAAAGAGAAAAAATTGGTTAGTGGGTACTAACATTATAAATTTCCTTTAAATTTTGGAAATTAAACTTTATTTCTTTCTTTACTAAGAAAGTAATTAATAAATAGTTAATTAATTAATTATTTCAAATCTCAAATTAGATTTTATTTAGGTTTTATCTTGTCTTTTCCAATGGTATGATCCCACTTAGGGTATATATGGTATGAAGAATGCAAGATTTCTACCCTTCATGAATTGAATTCCTAGACATTGAATTCCTAAGAATAATACATTATTATGTTTGGTATAATTAAGATATTCTAGTCAATAAATTATTCTTGTGTTCGTGCAATTAAAAATGTATTAGCATTGCTGAATATATTTTTTCCTAAACTAACCTTGTAGTGAGAGCTTAGTGACAATAAGTGAAATGGTAAAATGACGGCAGTGGACAGTGGGGTGGCCGTGGTGACGGCCGGCGATGGCAACGGTAATCAGTAGCGACGATCGACGAAGGTGGTTGGCGATTGGGGTGGCACGATGGTCGGAGATTGACAGTCAGTAGTGGCAGTCAGTGGTGATGGTTGGCGATTGGGATGGCAGTGGTGGTGGTAATGGTGGCGATCGGGAGCGGTGGTGGGTGATTGGGGTGGCGGTGGCGGTTGGCGATCAATGAGTGTGGTTATAGCGGCGACAATGACGGTTAATGGCAGTGTTCGGAGATTGGGTGGAGGTAGTGGTGGTCGGTGATCAATAATCCCCAGCTGCGATAGCGACAGTCGGTGGTCGGCAGTGGTAGTCGGTGATCAGTGATGGCGATCAGTTGTGGTGGTCAATGATTCGGGTGGCAGTGCTGGTGGTCGACGATCAACAGTCACCGGTTACAGTAGTGATGATGACGACCGATGTCAGTGGTGGTGACTGGTGGTCGGTGGTGGTGATCAGCGATAAGTGGTGGCGACCGGTAGCGGTGATCAGTGGTTGGGGTGGCAGTGACAGTAGTTGGTGATTAATGATCACCAGTTGTGGCAGCAGTGATGGCGGCGGTCGGTGGTGGTTGAAGATCAATGGTGATCGACAATTTGATAGTGGCAGTCGGTAGAGATGGTCAGTGAGTAGAGTTGTGAAGGTGGTGGTTGGCAATCAACGGTCACTAATCATGGCGGCTGTCGACGGTTGATGGTGGTGGCGACAGTGACGGTGGTCGGAGATTAGAGATGTAGTGGTGGGATCAACAACCAATGGTCGCTGGTCGTGGCGATGACTGTCGGCCAGTAGTGATGGCAGTGGCAACAATAATTGCCATATTGGTGCAAGATAAAGAAGGATTAAAAGATGAGAAGAATAATATGGTTATTTGGGAAATAATTTTTTAATAAATTACCCTCATACGGGAATATAAAATACACGGCGGGAATTATATTCTCATAAAATGAGGAAATTTGATTCCTATGAGAATCTAATATTCTCGAAAATGTTGAGTAATTTTATGCTAAACACGAAAATTTTACATGAAAATGTATAATTCTCGAGTAAATTTTTACATACCAAACACACCCTTACTACAAAGAAACAAAAGAGAAAGGAAAATAAACAAGAAGAAGAAACAAGAAGAAGAAGAAGAAGAAGAAGAGAAAGAGAAGGAAAAAAAGAAACCCCCCTAGGAAAAAGCTAAAAAAAACTTCTCCAATTTACAGATCTTCCTATGCCGGTGTCAACGAGATCCTCAATAACATAAGTCAATTTTTAGTATTTTATACATTCTCAAAAGATTTGCCCAGTGTTTATTATTTTAAATTATTTCTACTAGCTATTTTATCAAAGTTTATGATTTTTATATGTTGAACTTTGTATAATATTTTGTTTTTTTTTTGTTGCAAATATATCTCCCCCCTCAAGAAATTTTTTTTTTTTTGGCTCCGTCCATGCTGAATGACGTAATCTCATCCTAGGAGAGTGGGTAGAGTCAGTATTTGGGGCTCTTATACAAAAAAATTGTTGCAATGTCTTTTCAAATGCTGAGAAGAACTCACGATTGGACCTTTCGATAATAACTCTCTGTTTTTGACCTAGGTTGGCGGCATCTTCCTCCCGCTCGACTCTTCGGATCCTCCACCCTAGATCTCCGCGCCTCTCAGATTCCTCTCCTACTATATCTTTAAATCACCTATCTCTCTTCAAATCAGATATTGTGCGACTGCAAGATCCGACCTCCTTCGCTTCTTTGCATCAATCATCTCGAGACTGCCTACCCAACCTCGAGTTTTATCACTAATAATCACCTGCAAGTTCCGATCTTTGAGTTCCTATGAACCATGTGCCTTTGCGACTCTCTACAACTGTTGTTGTTTCACTCTTCGAATTGCAGCCTCTTGAGTCTCATCACCGACTTCAACCTCTGTCACAATTTTCTTTCTGTGCATGCAACCAATATTCACAACATTAACACTCAAGGTGGTTGCTCTCCTTTCTAGGTTCCGTTTTGCATTCAAATACCCTTGTGCAATATTGGATTTTAATTTGCACAAAGCAAGGCAACTTAGTCCCGTCGGCTGTAATCATATTCAACACCCACTGATTGCAATCACATCATTGCCTTAAATATCTTCTCAACCTGGATCCTCTCCATTCATCTCATAAATCTGGTGCAAACCTCTTCACAAACCTAGCTCTTGACTTCTTTAAATTGATTCCAATCATTTGACTCGTTTCCTCATTCAGTATGAATAAGCCGAGTTTAACTCAAATTCCTTGACTATAGGTCTCATTGCTTCTCATTTGCACCCGTTCTCTCGTGGTGTTCTTGCAACAAATCTATTTTTTCATCTTAACCTCTCTATTATGTGAAGAAAGACCATGTGATTCAGTGATTGCAGACGGATAATTTTAATGTTATAGTTCCAATAACAGTAATCGTTCTTCAGATGTTGCTTCTACGAATCATTCGGATCATATCCTGCCCCTGCCTGGCTCGGTTCCACAAACATATCGGTCATCTTCTCATGTCGTAACTCCGTTAGGCAATATCTCTTCTGCACATATGTCAGCAATTACTACTCTTGTTGCATAGAAACCTGGATTCAATGTTTCCTACAGCTCTGTTTGTAAAATATGGTACTTCCACTCTTTGGTTTTCGACTCAGGTGTCTCTCATCACATAATCTTTGACAAATCATTATTACAAATTGCTCTTCGACTCATAATTCTTTATGTACTTACACTGCTAATAGTAACCCTCTTGCAATAACTCAGTATGGTGATTTCATATTGAGTTCAGATCGTTCTGATTCCCTCACACTTTCTATTATATTTCATATTCCTTAGTTTTCTATGCAACTTTTATCTGTTGGAAAAATTACTGGTATTGATTATAATGCCTTATCACTTTCACTTCTTGTGTTGTCCAAGATCATATTGGTCATAAGATAGGGACAGATCGCAAAGTTAATGGATTATATCAATTGCTCCATCTATCTTCGCCTCCAGCTGCTGGTTTTGGACTTTCCTCCTTTGATCTCTGGCATCATTAATTAGGTTATATTTCAAGTCCCCGCTTAAAAACTTCATCTGATTTTGATGTATTAAGGTTGTTTACTTTCTCTCAATTATCAAATTGCACTAGCTGTTAGTTATCTAAGCAAACTGCTTTACCCTTTTCACTTAGTGAGCATATGGCATCGACACTTTTGACCTGGCTCACTGATATTTGAGGACTTGCCTCTTGTCATATCTATCTGGTTATTATTATCATGTTAGTTTCATTGATAATTATCCGTGTTATACTTGGGTTAATCTTATGCGTGCATATTCAGATATTTTGAACACATACAGATTTCATAAACACGATTTACACTCGATTTAAGAAACGTATAAAAGTGTTTTAATCGGATGGTGCACATGAATATCTTTCTTCATCAATCCAAAATATTTTCAAATTACACGGTACTCTCTCTCAGCAATCATGTCTACATACTCGTGAACAAAATGGTGTGCTGAGCAAAAATATCGTCACATCCTTGATATCACTGGAGCCCTCTTGGTATCTACTTATACTCCTCATTATCTTTGGACAAAAATTTTCTTCATCATTGTTCTTCTCATTAATATCACTCTATCTTACTTGTTAGATAACACTTCTCCATATTCTTGCGTTTTTAATTCTCAGTTTGATTATCTATCTCTTCATACATTTGGTTATGTGTGCTTCGCCCTTCTGCTGTTCTGCTTTTGCTCCTTAACATACACCCTTGTTTATAATACTATACCTATATTTGGTTCACCTCCATTCCGAGATTCTATACTGGATGTCACTTCCTTCTCTATGGATGTCACTCCACCTAAAGTCCCCTTATGAATGTTCCATCTTTTTCGGTTGATCCTTTTCTTCCTTATTGCAATCCTCAGCAAGATCACCAACCTAGTGCTTGGTTTAGATCTTGCATGAGGACTTGTTATTCACCTGAGTTTGTTTCTTTTCCTGATGCTATACATTCTTTACAGGAATCTAAGTCGTATTCTTAGGCTTATCTAGAATGGCAACAAGTAATGGATGAAGAACTACGAGCTTTTGATCGTACCAACACCTGGGATCTTGTTCCTTTGCCTGCTGGTCCCAAACCGATAAGTTGCAAATGGATTTATAAGATGAAGACTCTGTCTGATGGATTTGTAGAGCGGTATAAGGCCCTTATATCACCGAAATATCTGCTCGTAGATTTTCACATGAATATGGCATTGATTATGAAGAGACAATTTCTCCACTTGCGAAGATGACCTCTATTCATACTCTTAGTGATGTTGCTTTGCCCCGTAGATGATCCTTGTATCAAACGGACATTAAGAATGCCTTTCTTAACGGTGACTTATCTTAGGTAGTATACGTGCAACCTCCTCCTGAGATTTCTGCTCCATCTGGTTATATTGTCATCTTCTTCATGCTATCTATGGTCTCAAACAAGCTCCGTGTGCTTGATTTGAGAAGTTTCGTCACTCTTCTTTCTGCCGGCTACACAGAGAGTTTTACTGATTATGTCATGTTTTATCGGGCAACACCATAAGGCATTGTTCCAATTCTTCTCTATATTGATGACATGATCATTACTATGAGAGATCATACTACTATTGCATCTTTGAAGCAACACCTCTTTGAAGCAGCATCTTAAGAGTCAGTTTGAGATGAAAAATCTTGGCCTTTTGCATTATTTTCTAGGCATTGAGGTTGCTTACTCTTTTCGGGGTTATCTACTCTCGTAATAGAAGTATATTTCCGACATTTTTGAGCGTGCTACTCTCCTAGACCCTTCTCTTTATGCTTCTTCATCTATATCTGTTCCCATGGGGCTGAACACAAAACTTCGCAAGGACTGTGGTAGTGATCCTCTACCACATCCCACATAGTATAGGGAACTTGTTAGTGCTCTTATCTGTCTTCTCACTACTCGGCCAGATATTTCTCATGTGGTCCATGTTCTGAGTCAGTTTGTAAGTGCTCCTACATTAATACATTATGCGACTCTTCTTCATGTACTTCATTATCATCGCGGAACCATGACTCAGCCTCCACTCTTCCGTTTAGATTCTCCCCTCACTCTTCAAGCTTACTCAGATGCTGCTTGGGTAGATGATCCCGATACTCGTCATTCCACCACTGGTTTCTATATTTTTCTTGGCTCATCTCTTATTCATGGAGTAGCAAGAGTCAAGATATTGTTGCCTAGTCTAGTACTAAGGCTGAATATCGAGCGATGGCTAATACTTCCATGGAGCTAAAATGGTTGCATGTCTTGTTGCATGATACGAGTGTTCTGATTTCACTTCATATCCTCATATATTGTAATAATAAGAGTGTCATCTCTGTTGCCACTAATCTTGTGTTCATCAGCGAACCAAGCATATTGAAGTTGATAGTCATGTAGCTCGTCTGGTATCTACTACTAAAAAGATTGCTCTTCCTTATATTCCTTTCAAAGAGTAAATGGCTGATGTTTTCACTAAATTTCAATTTCACTACTTTTATTCCTTAAAGCTCAAACTATTCCTCAATTTCACTACTTTTTGTCCCAACTCTATAGTTAGACTTATATTGTATATAAATATAAGGTATTACCCATGTTTTCACTGAGATCAAAAAGAGAATTTTTTTAATCTTTTCTTAACACACTGAATTATGATTCTTTAACATCTTCTATCACATAATGAACTTACTTGAACCTTAGTTGCCAGTATGTGGTGTTGATCATAAATAACATAAGAAAAAAGGGGGGAACAATCAACTTTTCAATCCATATCTTGAACAAACTGAATTTGGTCAATGTTTAAAAAACATAAAAAAATGTGAACGAAAATTCGTAGTATTTATAAAAATGATATTTTTTCAAAGAATTGTTCATTTTTAGACACTGAAGTGGATTTTCTTATCAAAACTGGCAGAAGAGTGATTTTTTTCCTGTGACTCATTTACAAATTTTGTCCGTTCATCCGTCTTTCCTCCCTCTCTCTCTCGTCCCCACCCCCCTGGCTCTCAACCTCTCCCCTCTTTCCACTCCGCCTCTCCTCTTTCTCTCTGGCTCCCCTTTACTGCTCCCTTCTCCTCGCTGCCGCCGCTCCTCGATGTCTCACTACCTGATGGTGGTGCACTAGTTTATTCATAACTGTTGAAAAAATAATAAAAAAAACAAAGGCGAAAGGCCCCAGAGCCCTTGAAATACTGCAGGGGGTTATTAGTGAGCCTCCCTCGCGAAAAATATAAGGGTTTCTAGGGAAAGCCCGCGCCCGATCGATCAGTTTCTTTTCGCCCAAATCTCGAATCTATTTCAAAACCCTAATGGCTTTTTCTGCCAACAAAGACGACGATGCTGCTGATCCCTCGACTGAATCCCCATCACTGCAAGTACCCTTTCCCCTATATTTCATTTCAAATTCCTTTCTTTCTTTATTTGTTCTAGGCTCCAGATTCGTCTCTAACGACCAAAATCCGGTTCCAGATCTAAGAACCCGTACAAGGACCCCGACGACGGCCGCCAGCGGTTCCTGCTCGAGTTGGAATTCGTCCAGTGCTTAGCTAATCCAACCTACATCCACTGTGAGTTTTCTGTTCGTTTATGTTGGAATCGGACCTGTGATTGATTTGTGGAAAGCTGTGATATTTACTTTGGATTGTGGCAAAATCTCTTTCTGGGAGATTGAATGTGGATTATCTCACTAGGGCGTGCATTGGTCTTCCATTTATCCATTTCTGTTTTCTTGTTGAAACAGATTTGGCTCAAAACCGATATTTTGAGGATGAGGCCTTTATTGGATACTTGAAATATCTTCAATACTGGCAACGGCCCGAGTATATTAAGTATATAATGTGAGCTGCATCTAAACTGGCATGATTTTTTGTGAATCTGAATAAGAATATAATTATGGCAAAAATACCATTATCATTCAAATTCTGTTGTATCGGCATTTTTTATTTTGTTTGTTTATAATTAACCACACTTATTTACACTCTTTCTGTGATGCTTGCAGGTATCCACATTGCCTCTTCTTCCTTGAACTTCTGCAGAATGCAAACTTCCGCAATGCAATGGCACATCCCGGAAACAAGGTACAACAAGACATCCTTTTCTTTAGTGGGAAATGTCATTTTTATTGCTATTAAAAGTAAATATGAGGGATTTGACTGTCCAATATCAGTGAGGTACCAAAAAAAACTATCAGTTTGAATATTATAATACGCCCATTGTGATGAGGTTGGACTTGTTATCTATGGTTTTCGCAATGCATTCCATTCTTCAATTCAACTCAGCCCATCTCTATTGACCTCTTCCTTCGAGCCTCTTACTCTGAAAGTGAGATCGCCTATGGAGCATAACATAATTTGGCTTCAGAGCATGAAAGAGAGTAGAGAAATCTTCAGAAATAACCAAAATCTTGTTTGTCTATTGACATCCACATCTCAACCTGAGGGTGTCCTTAGACCCTTTAGTGTTCGTGATGTCCACTCAGATTCTTCAGTGCTCACGACTCCGTATTTCGATGTAAGATTACCTATATCTCAAAGAGACTCAAATCTCTTAGGAAGCGTTTGGATGTTTTAATAAAGAATTCAGTTGTTTTTAGTGTTTTATAGATTTAAAAATTACATGATTAAAATTTTAAAGAATCTAAATATTCATGTTTGGTTATTAAAAAGTTATACAAGTCAAAATAGAAAAATAACTGTGTCTCGGCAAGATAATCATGAAAATTGAAATGTATAAATCTTGTTTTTAAGTTATTTTTATATTTCTTCATCTATCCAGTCACTCACCTAAAGTATCGTGATTTTTTTCCTACAAAATCCACATAAAATAACATGATTTTGTGGTTTTGTCACACATCCAAACGCAGCCTTAGTGCATATAACACTGGCATCTTAGTCCGAAGACATGTAGTCTCCAGACCCCTTGGTTCTCATTAAAGTATGGTTCACAGTCGCAGTCTCGGCCGTCGACTCGGCGGGCACTGAGACGGATCGGTCTCGGCGACTCGGATCGGTATCGGGCGATACGCGCAAAACGCTACATAGAAAGCTCAAAAAATTCTGAAAAAATCACGACAAATCTTTAAAAAATGTAGATATCCACATTTATGTATTACATGTCCAAAATATATCACCTAGCATACTAAACATAAAGCGAAATCATAAATACACGCGTCGTCGGTAGAAGCATATCAAAATACATGCAAAATATAGTAAATTGCACAAACTACATTCATAAATACATGCTAATGTAGTTATTTCCACATTGAATTGCGATGAAACACAAAATCATCATCATAATGCCGAGTCGACCGAGTCAACCCCAATTCTCGGCTGAGTCGGTCTCCTCTGAGTTGAATCGACCGACTCGTGACTCGGACTCGTCTCGGAGTGGGCCGAGACGGATACGACTCGGCCGACTAGTCTCCGACTCGGCCGAGTCTTTGAACCATACATTAAACCACACTTAAGTCGAGGTACCTATACTCTTGCTTGTTGATACACCTCATTTCATGACAAAGCAAGTAGCATGCTTATGATAACTAGTTACCAGAAGTCGTTCTTGACAAGGTGATTAGGAGAAGAAAAGATGATAAGCCATAGTGATATGCAAGTTATGGTACATGACACATGAAAAACCTACCAATCCTGTTGCTCTACTTGTCAACTCCTTTCCTTTACATTCAAGGCGGTGACAACCATGTTGAAAGACGAGATCTCATCACATATCCTTTCTAATACAACAACTTGATTACAAAGGAATGCTTCTGGTAGGATAAAAATGGCAGCAGAAAAACTGTAAATTCATCCTTTCAGAAGGTAAGGGCTCAAGATTTCAAGCTCAAGAACCATACCCTTTTCGTCCTCTTTTCCCTTTTTTTTTATTTTCATTTTATAAATGCTGTATTGTATTTTATATAAATTAAAGAAGTTATTTACATGCATACATTACATTTAAATGGATAAATTTATTCCACGCCACTTCTTTAACTTCGATTTCCCACTAAACTCCTTCCACAACTTTCATTTTGTTTCGTTCGTTTTTGGAGGGGCTTAGTTAACTATTTAGGGGCTAGCCATGTAGATTGGGGGATAAACAAAAAGTCATTTGATCAAGGGGTTCTCCCAAAAATGAGTGGCAAATAGGGAGCTAAGCAGTAATTTCCCTTTTAATTTATATAGTTGCCTTACATAATACTTTCTCTTGGTCAAGGGTACTGTATAGCATTATGAGGGCACAATCTAGATCTCTCAAGTTGTATTATGATGCCTTAGCCACTTTTAACAAGCATATGTTTGTAAAATACTAAATAGCAATACAACCTCTAGAGGAAAGGCAGTCTCATAATATGTTTAATTGACAAGTGGTATGTTTAGAATATATGTAATTAGAAGATGGGGGGTATTCTCTAGTATGCATAACTCACAAGGAGATAGGCTTTACACCCTTGAAGGTTGACTCATGAACTAAATTTCTCCTTGAGAGATTAACCACTTCTGATAGTTGGAAGTGTGTTTTCCATCATTTAATATGACATGCACTTGCAACCATCACATGACTGCATCTTCATTATAGAAAGAAAACACTCTAGAAGAGGTGTTATTTGCACCACTCTATTACAAGCCGCCTCGTGTGCCATATTTAGTGGGGTTTAACTTGGACCTTTTTTCTATACTCACCATGCTATGCCTATACTAAGATTGTGTTTAAATGTAAGATTCCACATGGGAATATGAGATTCCCATGCGGATTCTTGTGTTTGGCATAAGCCATACTCAAAATTTCCAACGTTATTGGATTTCCCGTCATCACATCTTCTCATTTCGTGGGAGTTTGAATTCCTCCATGATAGGTGGATATATTATTGTTGCTGTAAGACATTAGTGTCACGCTGACATTACTGTCCTACGTATGTCGATCAAGATTCCTTTTTTTCCCAAGTATTGATCAAATATTGGGGGTAGTCTTATTTGGGTGGTAAATTTTAACTCATTCTCAGGGTTTTATCCCTAGATTCCCTACTATCCTTAGAATTCTGAAAATGAGGTCTGACCTCATTTTCATTTTCTTGAGGATTTGCTGGTGGGCCCCACATGCATTTTTTTCCCCTTTCACAAGTAGTTTGGACATTTGTGATTTTTTCTCATTATTTCATACATATAGTTTGGACATAACAAATAATATGCAACCTAAATGTAGAATACAGATAATCTAGATAGACCAATTTTTCACTTTAATCCTCAATGATTTATAGTAATTAAATGTAGAATTTTTTTTATTAGATATTATTTTAAAATGAATAATTCAATTGGCATATTATTAAGGTCCTTATCTAGGTATCTAAACAAATATTTGGATAGGAATTCCAAGGATTCATATTCAAAGGAACACATGTAGTATCCAAGGGACTCTTCCCAAATAGGATCCATGGGATTTGATCCCGACTATCCAAACAAGACCTAAGGGACATTTTCCTCCATTGAATTAGAAAGTATCATATCCTTTTTTATGGCACTCAATTCATGTTCTTGTAGGTCTACCCTAGTCCTAGTTATTCCAAATACTATCTTTTAACTGCTGACTGTCGTACTCATCAGTCTTTAAGCGCATTCCAACCAAATTCCCTCATTTTAACTTCAACTGAAACTATACTTTTAGCCAAGGTGGCCTAGTGGCAAGTCATTGGGTTTGCTCTCCAAGTGACTTGGGTTCAAGGCCCTTGGTGGATATATTTCGCCCCTGGGTTTCGGCTCGCGATTTACGCTGTTCCGTGGTGGGAAACTCCCAGTGTGGGGCTACGAAACCCGTGAGATTAGTCTGGGGGTCACACTCGACCGCGTTGTGGGCCCTAGATACCCTGACGGATTTAAAAAAAAATCTATACTTCTAGCTTCTTACTTGTGCACTCATGTTGCTATCTTTTTGTGTATTGCCGCTCATCCATCTCGACTTTCTCATTTCAGCTACACATTTTTTTTGACATTTTGTTTCTTTATTGCCCAACATTCTACCACTTTCAATCCTGGCTGGTCTCGTGCCTTTTATAGAGAGATCCAAGTAAGTCTTGTTCTGGCTGTGGGGGACCTAAAGCAACTCTACACTTTATCCTTGGGATGGCTGTGAAAGAATCTGACATTAAACACACACCTGGCTAAGTTATATTTTGTTTCATCTTTGTACATAATATAAAGGATGGAAAGATAGTCGGAAACACACTAAATAGAGCCAGAATCTGCATTCCCCACATTGAGATTGGGAGTATTTTTAGTGCTTATTATCCTTGAATTGGAACTTTGTAAAGTTGAGAATTTGAATTTGTACACAGTGACGGATGAGAACAACATGCCTGATATGTAATATAAGAATTGAGTTTAAGTACATTAGTGGAAGCAAGTTTGACTTGTTCATAGAGGAAAAGTGTTGAACATTTGAGATGAAAAGGTCATGTGGATAAGATCTTAGGAGACCAAATTGAAAAGGATGGTCTCTCATTCTTGTTGGATGTGATGCAAAGACAATCAACACAAAGAATGGAAGTTTCAGGGAAGAAATAGGAAAGTGGTAGTCACAAAGTCATACCATTTTGGTAGATCTGGCTTAAATATTTGGGATAAAGGTTCGCTGGTAATGGTTACCATCGAGTACTTTGTTTTTATATATATTCCCTCATCTATTTACGCGAATGAGGTGCCGCATATTCTGCGATTTTACGATCATTTTTTCCATTGTAAAATTCATTTCAAAGTTTGGGTTCTATAGTTTTGTGGAGAATGCCAAGTACCCCAAATCCGCTTCTACTATGGTACTGACATGTAGGGCTCCCCCTGTGATCTATTAGCAGGCCCTAACAGGTCAATTTCAGAGCAGTGCAGAAGCAGTGCCGTATTTGTAGTACAATTGGTCAATTGAGGTTTTATAGCTTTGAAGCCTTGCTTGGTGATGGTTTCCATGGACAAAAAATTTGCACAGCTGGACTAAAAAAAAGATAAACTTCAGTTATTTTCAGGGACTTTCTCCACTTCGAATGGGGGTAAAAGTTTTAGATTGTGAAGATGACGATATACTACATATGACCACACTCTTCTTGATATATCATCGCAATTTTCAAGACTGTTGATTTTTAATTATAATTTCACAGTTTTCATTCTGCACACGGTATTTTCATATATCATTAACCATTCTTAATGCCTGTTCTAATGTGTAGGAGTTGGCTCATCGTCAACAATACTTCTTCTGGAAAAACTATAGGAACAACAGATTAAAGCATATTCTACCACGCCCTCTTCCTGAGCCCTCTGCAGCCCCAGCCCCAGCCCCAGCACCAGCACCTGCACCTTTGCCACCTATACCTGCTGCTTCTGCACCAGCACCATCTCCAATGCAGTTTGCTGGACAACCTGGATCTTCTTTCCCAAAGACGGACATGAGAAATAGTATGGGAGATCGCAGAAAGAGAAAGTATGTCCTTCGTATCTTTAAGTTTGCTAGTAGTCATTCTTTATTTATTCTCTGGGTACTTCTATAGTTTAATCTGTTTGTTGTTTCCTGCCTCCTCTTCTTGGCATCCTAATTGGACTCGTGGCTAATTAATTGCATGATCTAATACCATTGTGGTGCTAGAAAAAGATATTTTATATGGAAATTTAGGGCATTTTGTAAGTTGTTCAAACAATCTACACTCAATAAACGTTCATTCATGGACTAGAAAACATGAGTGTGATGAGAGCTTAGTTTTCTTTCATTATTTTGAGGATTGGAGATTTAATCTTGAAATTTGAATATAAATGATGTCTTAGATTTGTCAGGCTGTTCTCTTTGATTTTATTCATTGTACCACAATATGAATAGACAAGTAGTGACAAGCATAGTCCATAGAGATGATTTATAGATAAGAAAATAAAGATCAAGTACATTTAAGGTTTGGTCCAGAAGGAAATGAATTTGCTTTTACGTGCATTCTTATGCCTACTTGTAAAATGAGAGACAATCGTAAATAACACCTGGAGGGGAAAATGTTCCTTTTGTTGGATTGCATAGGAGAGTCTCGATAAAACTTCTGAATAATTTGGGCTATGTAATTTGG
This sequence comes from Agave tequilana, assembly GCA_038442645.1. NCBI lineage: Eukaryota > Viridiplantae > Streptophyta > Magnoliopsida > Asparagales > Asparagaceae > Agave > Agave tequilana. Next base: position 188,807 of record JAVJIF010009516.1, on the reverse strand, counting down.
ATGTATGCCATCCACTATCTATCACCACTTGCTTCTATATCATTTGATCCATGAGTTCATCAAACAGAGTTATGACAAGGTGGAATATATTTTCTTTCCAGCAATTGAATATGATGCGTCTTGTATAAACTTCAGTGCCTATTTGTATTTCTGTCGGGATTCAAGGCACATTATTACTCTATGAGCATAACTTGTTTTGGCCAATTAGATTAAATACATTTATCATGATGTGGTGGTATATAGTATACGAGGACTAGTTACTTAGGAAGTAATACTTGACGTTGCAAACTGATATATAAGTTCATTTTATTCTCTATAAATAGATGGCCTTACTATAGCTTATTCAAGGAAGAACTTTTTTACAGGCCAGCTGATGCAGTCATGACAACAACAAGAAGTCTAGTCGCAACTTTTTAGGGTTATCTGCATGATTTCTTGTCTTTCATTCAATTCCACTATTTAGCATGCAACTGGCATATTATAATTTATTGCCTTATCTTAGTTCTAGAACATCTTCTTAACCAGCGCCTCATCCTAGGTGCATGAAATCACCTAGAAGCTCCATACTTCTGTCTGATGTATGCTGAACAAGGACACATCTTCAACAGATGTTGGCCACAATATAGCTATGCGTGGGCTCTAAAAATTCAAAACCCCTCTGACATCATAGCCCACACAGGAACATGGCCAATTTTTTCTTTGTCGATGATGAGGTCTCCTTAAGGGCTGTAATTACATGACCCTTACTTTCTACTTGGATTATTTTCTATATATCCCCCTGCCTTTTTGATGGATCCATGCTGCAATTCCTAAGGTTTCATTTGTTTGATTTGATGCAAGGTGTTGGAGCTGGAAATATAAAGGATTAGTTAATACGTGTCTGATTTAATGCTCAACACCAGTGTTTTAAAAAACCTATTTTATAACCCGTTATAACTCGTTATATAACATAACGCTGACCAATCGTTATGTAACAGGTTTAAAAAACGCAATGTTTGATAACTATGGTTATTTTGCTCGTAACTTATGTTACGTTATTAATGTAACGTACCGAAACCTACATTACAGTGCAAGTCGACTTTTTATAACCTCATATTCTCTCGGTCTAGGGCAAAAAAAATTGCCCAAATTCGCTCGCTTACTCGTCCTCTCTGCAACATTGTCGTCGTGTCCTCGTCGGTGCCGAGAAGAAGACATACCTCCGATCGACAACAAAAGAAAAAAAACCTACCTCTGATGGATATCCGTCGTAGTGGTTCTCGCTGGTGTCGTCTCCAAGCGGTGGTTCTCCATCTCCAAGCACAGGTAAGCTCTCTCTTCCCCAATCTCTCTCCCCCCGATCTCTCTCTGCTTTCTCGCCCCGATCACCCTCTCTGAGATCGGGAGAGAGAGAGAGAGAGCAGAGAGAGATCGGGAAGGGGTGAGAGCAGAGAGAGATCGGGGAGAGAGCAAAGAGATCAGGGATAAATATCGGAGAGAGTGAAGGACACGGGGGTTTAATTGAATAGCATATTGTAGAATGAATTATGAATTATAATGAATAACATAACTAAAAATTATGAATTATGATTGAATCATGAATTGTTGTAGATTGAATTATGAGTCTTTGTAGATTGAATAGCCTGGTTAGAAATTATGAAATATAATAAAATATATGAATCATATTGTTATTTGTGTAGATGAAATTATGAATTATAACTTGTGAATGTGAAAAATTATTCTGATACTTGCTAAAAATTGTTGTGAGACTTGCTAATGTTTTGATATTTTTTAGATTTTTTTAAAATTATTTTCTTATTTATAAAAAAAATCTTAAATATAGTATATATATATTTATTTTTATTAATTAAATATTAAATCGCGTAACCTACGTTATGCGTTACGTTATAACCTATATTAACATAACAGAAGAAAAACGTTATCATTACGTTATCGTTGTTTTAAACATTGCTCAACACATCTAAGCTGAAGTTTCTGCTGTTTCAAATTGTAAGTCGGGCAGGTTCCAGTGTTCAAAACTGGAAATGATTTAACTTATGTCCTAAAAAGAAAGTTATATGTGACTGGCTAAATGTTTCAAAGATTGAGATCATAGTTTCTTTGCAACAAAATGAACTTTTTTTTCGTATACTCCTATATTGGCAATGGCAAGAGAATTCTGCGTCTACCCCTGATAGTCTAAAGTATAGTTATCACCTATCATTCTATGATTTTATATAAAAGTGTGTACACACAACACACGTGCTCATACACACACATAGATTGAGAGCGGGAACCCACCGAGAGAGAGAGAGAGAGAGAGAGAGAGAGGCTCCCTTGGATTTGGAAGCAAATCACACACACACACACAGTGTCAAAACACACACAGAGGCTCCTTTTGGAAGGATTTGGAAGCAAATAGTTCCCATTCAGTTTTGACTGGAAAGTAAAATTGAAGATCCACTCTATTCAGGTTAATGTAAACGATTTCAAGTGCCTAAAAGGTTAAAACTGAAAATTTGGATGATTTTAATTTTCTTGCCAATGTATTAAGTAGGCACAAAGTGGATGAGTTATACACTATAGAATGTATGAAACCCTACAAAAATTAGTATACAACATCATGTGATGCTTGGACGATTTTCTACTTGTATGCCCCAAAACATAATCTAAGCAATTTGGTTCTTTCAGCCGTTGATTTTTAGGCTACTGCTTCATGGACAAGAAAAATTAACATCATCCAAATTATGGTTCAAGGCACTTTAAATAATGTCAAGCAATTTTAATGGAGGGGATGTGCAAAGTGAATGCCCAAGCATTGATTCTAGTTGAAAACATTTGCATCAAAACCCTCTTGGAAGTACCCAAGTCATATATTATATGTTGGTATTTCAAGTCGTATATTATATGTGCGCACAGGGAAGGAGGGAGGGAGGGAAAGGGGGAGAGAGAGATGGCTACTTGGATTTGGAGCTAAATCTTCCCATTAAAATTCAAATATAGGAACTCTAAAAGAAAAATCCACTCCACATGATGTAAAGTACTTAGAAACAAAAAAAAAAGTGAATGTGAGTTTTGTTGTCATGCATCGTGTAAAACAAAATGGATGGTCGAAAATAACTTGTTACTTAGATCTATGCTTTGGGGTGTAGACATTCTCGATTTAAACTTTTGATTAAGGTTGAGCACTTAAAACTCCTTTCACGCTAATTTTTGTTAGGTGTCAAATGTTCTAGAGCTTGCCCCTCTTGCTTTTCTAAGAGGAGCATGTTAGACATACACACACACACGTATTTACATATACATATACACGCACATACATTTTTTTTTGAAATCCGTCAGGGTATCCGGGGCCTACAACGCGGACGAGTGTGACCCCTGACTAATCCCACGGGTCCTGTAGTCCCCGCCCTGAGAGTTTCCCACCACGAAATAGGGTAAATCGCGAGCCGAAGCCCGGGGGCGAAATATGTCTACCAAGGGCCTTGAACTCATGCCACTTGGGGAGCAAACCCAATGACTTGCCACTAGGCCACCTTGGGGACATATATACACCTAGGAGTGTGTGTGTGTATGACCTAAACTAAGGCTTGTGTGAACTTTGCGATGAGATGTCCTATGGATGATTTGCTATGTTTATGTTTATTTACATACTCTAAATAGTCTATGAATGAAAAATTAAGTGATTTGGAAACTTTTTATTGATGCATAAAGTGAAATTAAATTTTACGGCTGAAAATTAAGCTTATTTTGAAACAACTTGTTGCATGAGTAAGAAGTTTCTAAATAACTTGATTTTTCATTTATAAACTATTTAAAGTGTGTAGATCAACATGAACGGAGCAGATCGTTTATAGAACTTCACACCGCAAAGTATCTACAACTTTTAGTTTAAGTACCGACCCTAAAGGATCATATATATATATATATATATATATATATATATATATATATATATATATAGAGAGAGAGAGAGAGAGAGAGAGAGAGAGAGAGAGAGACAAACTTGGCTCATTCAATAAGGATTTGGAGCCATCCAAGTTCGATCTTAGGAAATCAAGTTTAAGATCCACGCCATTCAAGTTGATCTACATCATTTAGAGGGTCTATAAATAAAAAATCAAGTGATTTCAAGTTTATTTGTTTATGTATCAAGTGGGTACAGAATGAATGACATATATAGCGAATTGCTTAGTTTAACAGTGTAAAATATTTGGAATCTAACAAAAAATGATGAGTAAGTTTTTAAGTGTGTAGATCACCCTCAAATAGTTGGATTGAGAATTCGTATGCTAAAAATTATAGATCTAAACAACATATTAGTTTCTACCGTCTATCTTGTATCTATGGATGCATAAGCAACCAAACTTTAAAATAATTATGTTTTTTTATTTTTATCTCTTTGAAATGATATAGATCAACTTTAGCGGAATGGATCTTCCATTTGATTTTTCTAATATCAAATTTTAGTGAAGGATTTGGCTCAAAATCCTTCCCAAAGGAGCCATCTCTCTCTCTCTCTCTCTCTCTCTCTCTCTGCGCCCGCGCACACCCACACCCACATATTTGAGTCTTGTAATATATTAAAAATTCAAATGGATATCTATTTAAATCTAATTATATTCAAATCTTAACAATTAAACCAAATCTCAACTAATTATGAATTCTATTTACTTTTATGTTGTAGAAATAATCACATCTTAAAAATTAGAATCTTAGTCTAATTAGGATTCTCCTAAAAAAGATCTGTACGCCTCCTTGTGATCAAAATCTAGGATATAGTGACTAGTCTCTTTCACCCTATTAGGAGGGAGGGGGAAGTTCGGTGGTTATAAGGGAGGAAAACAAGAAAAAGAAACATGGTTCAAAGTCTCGGTCTCGGCCGCCGACTCGGCCGGCACCGAGACGGATCGGTCTCGGCGACTCGGATCGGACTCGGGCGATACGCAAAAAACGCTACATAGAGCGCCAAAAAAATTATGAAAAAATCATGACAAATCATAAAAAAAATGTAAACATCCAAATTCATGCATCACATATTCAAAACATATCACCTAACACTCAAAACATAACGTGAAAGCATAAATACAAGCGTCGTCGGTAGAAAAATATCAAAATACATGCATAATATAGTAAATTGCACAAAATAATTCATAAGTACCTGCTAATATAGTCATTTCCACATTGAATTACGAGGAGGCTCCAAATCATCATTATCATCTGGCCCGCGATAAGTATAGAAACCAGGCATATAGTTTCCATAAGGATAATGATATGTAGGCTGAGATGATTGGCCAGAGGATCCACTATCAGAGTAATATGGCGGTAGGGGTTGTGCAATATCAGCTCCATGGTGATAATACCCAAAACCTCGATAATCAGTGCTGCTAGTAGAGTATTCACCAGTGCTAGAATAATCAGTGCCAGAATATTGGCCAGATGTCAAATCCAACCCCTGTAAATGGCCTTCAAGACTATGATGACCATGCAGTGTTTTAAATATCCCCGATATAACCCCGATATTGCGCCGATATTGCGTTTACGGCACCTAGCCGCAATGATTGGCACATCCAAACCGATATAGCGATTTTCACCCCAAATTGCCGATAAATCGGCATGGACCCGATATATCGGCCGCAATTTCGCCGATTTTGAACCCGACATAGAGTTTTACACTCAATTTGTATGTTAGGTATTTGGGTAATTCGAGCGATGTGGCAATGTGACATTTGTGAAGATTCTACACTTGGATAGTGATTATGCATTTATAAGCTTAATGCAAATTATCGAGTCAAGTATATGTAAACATATAAGTATGATGTTTTATGTAGCTTTATATAATTTATGAATATATTGTCTTATTGAGATGCAATTTAAGACAAGATATGTATATTTACAGTCCGATTTTGACATCCAATTTTTGAAAATATCCCAATATATCCCCATCCCCGATAAATTTTCCCGGCCGATGTAGCCGCTGTGGTCGCCATTTAGAACACTGTGACCATGTGAGTAGTTTTCATGTCCACTCGAATAATCATCGCTAGAACTGAATTCGATCAACCGATCCAAATGCCTACGCTGTTGTGAAATCCCCGCCCGGCCTCCATGATCTGTATCTTGTGTGGCATAATATTGTGAATCCCATGTTAAAGCATCATCTCGTTGGCTTCCACCAACACCATGAGTCTCTTCAACATTACCACCATCACCACCATCACTGCCGCCATCACCCTCACCACCATCACCCTCACCACCATCATCGCCACCACCATCACCGCTGTCATCATCACCGCCATCACCATCATCACCGCCACTTTCGTCAGTATGACGAATACCTTCATCTAACCAACCTAAGTCATCTGGTGGTAACATCGGCTGTTCTCCCTCACGAATCCACTCATCCAAAATATCATCATCATTGAAAATATTGTTCAGATCAATTGGGTTGTAATAATCATCAGTGTCGCTTTTGCATGTCAAGTTTCTTACTCGCAACCGCATATTGTAATGCACATATACTAGTTTATGCAACTTTTTCATTGCCAACCGGTTGCGCAGTTTTGTATGAATTAGCGACCACGTACTCCAATTTCTTTCACAACCCGATGAAGAACATGTTTGGCTTAAGACTTTGATGGCAATTTTCTGCAGATTGGGAGCTTCTTCGCCATAATTAATCCACCAATCAACTGGAAGAGATTGTTGCACTGCTCTTCTAGTTAGTGAGCTTCCAAATTCTCCAACTCCATCCACAAATAATTTTATCTGTGAGAATACACATCACAAGTGTTAATATTTGCATAACATTATATCGATGAAATAAATAAATTATTATTACCTCATTAATAGCTCTTGCTTGTTTAGTCAAATCTGGCTCCAATCTTTTAATGACCTCCTTTAATCCATATCTCACTTCTGGATGTGTAGAAAAGTTTTTTGAATATTGGAGTGCTGGATTTAAAAAATATGCTGCAATAATGTAAGCAAACGATTGTTATGATATGACAGTTTCAATTTCTAGTCAACAAATATGATTTCTAGGCAAATGAATTACCAGCAGCATGCAAGTGTCTATGCAATTGTCCCTCCCATCTTCTATCAATGATGTCCCAGTACTTCTTCCAGTTCTTATTTGAGGCCTTTATAGCCAATTTTGCTCTATCCATAGCTTCATATATAATAGATAGTGTAGGTTTCTTGTCCTGGTCCACTATCTTCAAGACTCTAACAAGAGGATCCATAATGTTTCGGACCTCTCTTGCCTTCTTCCAAAACCGGTCAGTCAGAATGAGATTAGCAACCTTATCTCGCACACTTCTTCTACTCCTTTCCTTGTTGAATTCACGCCATTCTGTAGTCGTGCACATTCTTTTCAAATCTTGCTCATAGCGAATAAGGCTTTCAATAGAAATAAACTCGGTGGCAAACCGTGTTATACCTGGTCTCAACAAATCTCTATCTTTGGTGTATAGCTTCATTAAATTCACCACTTTGAGGCTATTGTAAATGAATGATGTGATCACCTTAGCATCATCCAATGTCTCCTTGACTGATTTCAAAGAGCCAATATCTTCAAGCATCAAATCAATGCAATGTGCTGCACAGGGAGACCAAAACAAATGTTTTCTCTTCTCCATCAACATGTGACCAGCTGCTTTGAAACTTGCCTCATTATCTGTGACAACCTGCACGATATTTTCTTCGCCAACTTCATCAACAACTTTATCCATTAGCGAGAATATATACTCAGCAGTCTTCGAGATATTAGTGGTATCAACAGAAGTATGGTAGATCATGCTTCTATCACAATAAATCATGAAATTAACAATAGGCTTTCTATTATGAGAACTCCATCCATCACACATGATCGTGCAACCATACTGCGGCCATTTTGTTTTTATTGAAGCAATATATACTCCAATTTCTTTCACTTCCTCCTCTAAATAGAGATTGCCAATCTGGTACCCTGTAGGGCCTTTTACACCTGGACCTGCCTCCGCAATAGTATTAATCATGGCTTGGTAGTAAGGACCACTATCAGCTGCATTGAATGGTATTGCATTGTAGTGAAAGAACTTCGCCACGGATTTCCCAACTTTTTTCATATTCTCAGTTGAGAACGTGCTTTTGATTGATTTCTGTTTTGTTGGGAACATGTAAGGATCAATACCACGAGCTGGAATTTCAGCTTCTCTCATAGTCATACTCCGACGCAATCCACGGTTACTCCCTGATCCTGAAGGCTGTGAACTACTGCCACCAATATCAACTCCTTCTGCCGATCTCCAAGCCATTTCACGACTTTCTTTCATGGCTTGTTTCAGTTGTCTTCTTTCAACTCCTTCTAAACCATCAACTTCTTCAATTTCATTATCAGAATCTTCTTCGGTCACCTCATAGAAATCTTCCTCACTTAAAGATCTCATAAGTCGGTCTTTTTTAGATTTAATGGCCGCTCTTTTTTTGCTACCTTCAGAAAGATGTCGTCTCATTATTTGAGATATCTCTTTTGATACTCGCAAGCATCCTTCCACCTGACCGGGTACATGTGCTATATGCTGCTTCAATCTAGTGATACCACCATGGACTTGTTTCCCACAATAATTGCACTTCACAAGTTTTCTACTTCCACCAACAGGGGTACCATGTTCCCATCCAATATCGCGTTGCTTTGGAGCCATACTGAAATTTAAAAAAAATTATCTGTTAAATTAAATTAAAACTAAAATTAACTAAATTAAAAAACATTAAATTAAACTCAATTAAATGAAACTACAATAAATTAAACTAAACTAGTTTATACTAGATTAAGCAACACTAACTTAATTACCTAACTTTAATAAAATAATTAAATTACCTAATTTAATTACAAAACTTTATTAAATTAAATAAACCTAAATTAAGTTAACTAAACTAATTTAAATTAAATTAAATTCAATTAAATGAAACTATATTAAATTAAGCTAAACTAATTTATACTAGATTAACCTACAATAACTTAATTACCTAACTTCAATAAAATTATTAAATTACCTAACTTAATTACAAAACTTTATTAGATTAATTAACCTAAATTAAGTTAAATTAACTTTACCTAAACTAACCTAAATTAAATGACATTAAATGCAAATTAATTAGAGAGAGAGAGGAACAGAGAGAGGGAGAGAGACGGAGACAGAGGAGAGAGAGAGGAACACAGTGGAGGAGAGAGAGAGAGAGACAGAGGGAGAGACAGAGAGAGACTGACAGGGAGAGGGAGAGATACAGAGAGAGAGAGAGAGTGCGACAGAGAGAGAGAGATACAGAGTGATAGAGAGAGAGAGTGCGACAGAGAGAGAGAGATACAGAGTGAGAGAGAGAGATACAGAGAGAGAGAGTGCGACAGAGAGAGAGAGATACAGAGTGAGAGAGAGAGAGAGTGCGACAGAGAGAGAGAGATACAGAGTGAGAGAGTGCGACAGAGAGAGAGAGAGATACAGAGTGAGAGAGAGAGAGTGCGACAGAGAGAGAGAGAGAGATACAGAGTGAGAGAGAGTGCGACAGAGAGAGAGAGAGATACAGAGTGAGAGAGAGAGAGTGCGACAGAGAGAGAGAGAGAGTCCGAGAGAGAGAGAGATACAGAGGGAGAGGGAGAGAGAGAGAGTCCGACAGAGAGCGAGAGAGAGAGACAGAGAGAGAGAGAGCGCGCGCCACTGCGGAGAGAGAGAGCCGGGAGAGAGAGTAGCTGCGGGGAGAGAGAGAGAGAGAGCGCGCCGCTGCAGGCCAGAGAGAGCGCGCGCCGCTGCGGCCTGCGGGGGAGAGAGACAGAGAAAGAGAGGGAGAGAGAGGCACAGAGGGAGGGAGAGAGAGAGACTGAGAGGGAGAGAGGGGAGGAGTTACCTGCGACGGCGACGGCGACGGCTACGGCGACGAGGTCGGACGGCGAGGGCCGGAGGGCGTCGCGGGGGAGACGGCGAGCGCGAGAGAGAGAGAGAGAGATCAGATCTGATCTCTCTCTCTCCCCGAGCGGATTTAAAGGGGAAGTCACGGGTGGCCGAGTCGACCCGGATCGGGTCCGACTCGGACCCGACTCGGGCGACTCGGCCGAGTCTATCACAACTCGGCCGAGTCGCCCGAGTCGGGTCCGAGTCGGACCCGATCCGGGTCGACTCGGCGATCCACGCGTGACTCGGGCCTCCGAGTCATACCGGAGGTCGCCGAGTCGGATACGACTCGGCCGAGTCGTATCCGACTCGGCCGATCCTTTGAACTCTGAAAAGAAAACAGGAAAGCATAATAACAGGAGGAGAAGAGCATATTAAGGGGAGGAGAAGAAGAAAAGAAAAAAAAAGGAAAGTCTTGATTCACAATTTATTTTCTAATTAAGACAATGATTATGCTTATTGCTAGATTAGAATAGTTCATCTAGCGGGGTCAGTTGGGTGAGATTAGAAAGGCTAAACTCTAAGCCTTAGAAAAAAAAAGTTTAAAAATAAAAAAAAAATCAATAATTTTGTAACGACTCATTGGACTTGGGTGGCCATTGATGATCTTTCGGAAAGGATCCGAGTTAATCATAGAAAGTTAACTGGTGTTTCTTTTAAAATGAAAAAAAAAAAAGAAAATTTAGGTTCTGGCATTGATAGGAGAAAGAATTAATAGGAAAGTTTCTGGTAATCCCGATTTTGCCATAATTTTTTTAAGAGTGCATACACCTGATATAGTTGCAATGCAATATTCTTTAGCAGAAGTATATAAATGACTTTTTTTATCCAACTTCATTGGACTATTTTTAGGAATAGGAATGCTGTAGATTGGTTTTTCAATTAGGCCCTAAACATTTCAGAAATTGCATGTGGGACCTTCCAGCCTTCTATTACCTCTACTGTTTTCTAAAAAAATCAGAAAATTACTTAAGACAATAGGATTTATTCTAAGCGTGTGATTTAGTGGTTTGGATACCTTTAATGTATATGAATTATATATTAACTTTTGATTATTTTTAGTAAGTTTATGTTATGAGATTTCTAGAAATTGATTATTATTCCTACATGCTTATTTGAAATTTATATAGGCACGGAAGGATGATTTTTTGAGTCACTCTTTTAGTTGTTAAGTTCTATATTAACTAGTGGTGGATTCATGTCTTATATTTTGTAACTTTTATTTATGATGTACAGTGGGTTTTCCCTAATTTGAGCTAATGCTAGTTATACACACATATCATAATAAGACTAGGAGGTATAAGGCATGAATCCACCACTCTCACATGTGGCGCTAAACTAACTTTTGTTGTGGCTCGAAATAATCTTCTTTCAAGTGCCTCAAGAACTCCTAATAAATGAGTAATAGCCAAGTTTAAGAAATCACAGAACTTGTACACATAGTAACAATAATCAAATCTAATTTATATAAAATGCACTTAAAACCACTAAATCATATGTTTAGAATATATCCTAATACTAAGAAATTGCTACATTTATAGAAATTTTTTGAGGTAATATACAGCTAGGTGGACTAATATGTAGTTTCTGAAATATTTAGGGAGTACTATGAAAAACTGTATCTACAATATTCTATTCCTAAAATTAATGTAATGAATTTACTCATTTGCTACAAGTCCTTTATATATTTTTTGCTGCAGAATATTGCATTGCGCTACATCATATATAGGTGCATGTACTCATAAATAATTTTAAACAGACGTTATCGAAAATTTTCTAGTTTCTTCATCCTTTTTGTTGTCAACTATAGAACACAAATATTTTTTATTTTCAAGAGAAGGCCCCATTTGAGTTTCTATGATCAACCATGAGATAGATCACTTGGATCCTTCCCCGGAGGTTGTACTTGGGAGCCCAACTTCGATGACCCGCTGACAAAACTGTTAATTAATTATTATCATGTATAAACAAAAATTTAATTTTCAGTAAGATTGAGTGTTTTGATCATCAAAGAAAACCATCCAATCAATATCTAATTTAACAAAAGACACAATCATGGTTTCAAACTTTCAATAGTAAATAAATATTGACTCGAGAGTTGCCTCTTTGGAAGAAACATTTTCTTTCTTTTCTTCCTCTCCTCCTTTTCTTGCCGTGCTTTTCCGTCTCCCTTTCCTTCTATTTACCCCCTCTTTTGGCCACCGACCCTCTCTTTTGTTATGGTGAAAGATTTTGATTGCAAACAAACTGCTCCCATTGGATCGCTTTTATACTGGATCCTGAATTTAAAACATGATAACTAAATAACATCATATTTTTATTGGATCTTAATCCAATTAAACTTAAAACTCATGTAGACAGACCCTTAATTTCAATTTCCCTTTACAAATCACTCCAAAGTCTCCATAGTTCTATGCGGCCACATGCTTCAGCTGCGTGTGCCTGAGTCATTTCAGAGAAAACCAACAGGTTGCCGCTCCCAACTTCTTCCTTCCTCCAAAAACCTTCAGTTCTCATCTTCTACTTCTTGTCTACTTCTTTGCTGCGGCATCGATGACTCGTACCATGTTGTCAACCCATTTGTTGCCGGCAATGCAGGCCACATGCTCATTCCTCCGAGGGATCACCTGTGTGGTGGATACACCCAGGTTGAGCCCGTGCTTGTCGTCATCGGTGCTGGCGTATTGTAGATTGTGCTCTTGTCGTCCAAATCTGATTTTGTTGCTTCGACAGATTTTCCATCATCTATGTCTTGGAGATGGCAGTTGGTGGTATCAACGTGGGCAGCCCCTAAGAAGACTTGTATAGTACCCAAGACTCTTTATCTTTTACTCATAACCTGGTTTTTGGAGCTATCAATTAATGATAGAGAATTTAATGTAATTACTCAATCTGGTTTTTGGGAGAACTAAAGCTATCAATTAATGATGTCAACTAATTACTCTCTTTGGCTTTTGGAGTGCTAAGAGAAAATTAACAACTAATTAGGTCATTAATGTGAGATAGACTTGTGTCATTCTAGAAGGATTCGAGGCCGAATCCTTCCCACTCAATATAACTTTACGACATTCGAATACAAGATCCATTCCGTTGAAGTTGATCTATATTATTTCAAGTATCTATAAACCAAAAATCAAGTATTTTAAATATTTTTGCCCATGCATCAAGTAGGGGGAAAACAGACGGCTTAAATAGTGAGTTGATTAGTTTAACAATGTAGAATATTTGAAACCTAATAAAAATTGGTTTATAGGGGTTTTTTAAATGTTTAGATCATTATCAAATGGCCGGATCGAGAATTTGTATGTCTAAAGACAGATCTAATCACCTCACTCCTTTCGGCCGTCCATCTTGCGTCGCTTGATGGATGGACAAAAAGTATTCAAAACACTTGATTTTTTTTATTTTTAGTTACTTTAAATAATATAGGTCAACTTCAATGGAGTGGATCTTGTATTTGAATGTCGGATGTTGGTATTTGAGTGGGAAGGATTCAAGCTCGAATGCTTCCGGAATGACACAAGTCTATCTCCATTAATATTACCTATATACACTTTTCTCTTTTTAATTTTTTTTCTTAATTCCCATATATTAAAAGGACAATTCAAACCGGAATACAAACCCGAACCCGATTTCCTTTTCTGATTTGGATCCCATTCTCCTTATCGGGTGCAGATTCGGATTCGGGTCGAGCTTGCTCTTATTGGGTTTGGATTCGGATTATACATGCACCTGATCCGAATCCGACCTGTTTAGTTAGAGGTGCTACTCAATGCATATTACATGAGTGTTTGTGCAATTTACCCAAATTTCTTTTATGACATCAATACAAGATCCTAAAAAAATCTTTCTTGCAAATGAGAGTTGGTGCAACAGTTGACTTTTTAAAATTTAAGAAGAGCTCTAAAGCATTCCAAAAGACCAAAAGACATGTGAAGGGGATGAAGGATGTAAAAGGTTTATCCACAAGCAATGCCCCACGTATTGAAAAGGAACCTTATAGATAATCCTACAATCTGTGTTTGTCTGAAGGGTTAAAATGGAGAGTTAACCCTAGACCCATGCATGAGAAAGATGGTATCAAAAGGAGTGAACAATAGTCAGTCTTAACTTCAAGTATGATTGGATCAGAGGTGGTCAATGTCATATGTTAAAGTGTGTCCCTTGGGGATTGGGAAAGGGTCTAATACTATTTATGTAGTTAGGAAATACCACTTTCTTCAAAACTAAAATCCAGAAGTATGAATTAATTATTAGTTGTTGTATCAAAGAAGATTTCTGGTGACTATGCTTCGAGATTCAAAGGGATTTATAGAAGTCCCATGTTCTTAACCATTGTTGATGCCTGGTTTGACAGTTATCTGGCAGTAGATCATGGAAACTTCACTCGTGTGATTGGATCAAACTTCACTCGTGTGATTGGATCAATGGAGTCTGAGTTTGATTTTCTTCTTATCTTAATTTGTAATAAAGGAGGTGAGAATCCATGTAATAGATCTTTTAAGCTTCCCAGGTAGTGTTGTGACAACGCTCTTTATGTTTTCTTCTCACCTTTGAGGCTGGAGTCTGGACTCTGGAGAAACAAGCGCTGAAAAGGAATTTTTTTTTTTTTTTTTTTTTTTTGTGCGTGTGTTTAAGAATGTGAATTAATTGTGTATTAATAGTTCATTCCCTTATATTGGTCAAGAATGTCATGGCAAACTTTTATTTTTGTATACAGCAGTACATGCCAGTCTCCTCTGTTAGAAAAGATATTTTATTACTACTCTGGCTTAAAAGTAGGGGAATGATATGCACTCAGTGCTGTTGATGCTCAGTGTTCTTTCTAGTTCTACGGAGTTTCGCTTGTGTTTGTGACTTGTCTCACTTATCTAACAGCTGTGATTTGTCTCCCTTGTCTAAAAGCTGTGATTAGTCTCACTTGTCTAAAAGCTGTGGTTGGTCTCACTTGTCTAAAAGCTGTGATTTGTATCACTTATCTATCAACTGTTTGTCTCAATAATAGTATTCATGGAGATGTCTCTGGTTTATTAGAGCATATAGAAAAGAAACATGCATTTTGAATTTGCATATGCTGCACTATGGTAAATATATTGATGTTTTCATATTGCAGGAAAGAACCTTGAAGGGACTAATGTCATGCAAGAAAAGGCTGTCCTGTTGCTTGCAGGTAGTCTTTCTTCTTTGCCTTCATGATTCATCATTTTGGAATCAATTCCTTGGGTAAATAAAACGGTTTGAAAAACATAAAACATGCTCTGACATATCTTAGAAATGTTGACATATGAGAATGCTTTGGCCAAATTATTATGTAAATAGTTAGAAACAAATACCTCTTGTTTCTGATTTGTCATCCGATTATAACCAATCATCTTTTGGTTGGCTGGAATAATTAAAAAACAAAGTTGTTAGAACAATTTTAATAAACAACTTCACAAACTTTAGCTTGTTCTTTGACATTTCATTGTTTGAAGCATAACTGGTGGAAGCAAATTAGAAGTTGTTTCAGTAAAAGTTTTAGTTAGTCACATATATAATAGATATGGTGTCCTCAGTTAAGAAAGAGTTTCATCAAATTTCTCTGTTGCGTGTTTGGTTGCAAGGAAGTGGGCGGAAGTAAGGAAGTGGGGAAGTATAATTGCTCACTTCCCTATCTATCCAAACACCGAAAAAGGAAAATAAGAAAATCCCTTTTCCTTTTTTCTTCTCTCTTTTACACAACCATTTCCTCACTTCCAGAGTGCTACAATTAATTTTGTGGTCATATAAATCTCATTTATAATAAGTTGTAACATGAAACAGTTAATTTTTTAGTTATGTAAATCTCACTTGCATTCTAATTATAGTCCATTTTTCATTTTTCTTAGTTAATTTTTATTTTAATATTATTTTGCGGTCAACTTTGTGGGCAACTTTTCCATTTCCACTTTCCATTGCCATCCAAACACCGGAAAAGACATAACATTTTCCAAACCACACTTCCTAACAACATCCAAACACTGAAAAACTTACTAACCAATTCCCAAGTTCCAAAGGGAACTATTACCACTTCCTCACTTCCGTACTTCCTCACTTCCACCCTTAACCAAACAGGCCCGTTGTTGAAACTTCACCACATACTGACTCTGACATTTCCACAAACTATTGGGAACGAAAGTTGAAGTGTAAGGGCCACTGAATTGCAAATTGACGATACTTCGTGTTAGGACTTCTGATGCGTAATGCCAGATTGTCAAATTATTTTGTGATCTTATCTTCCGCTGCATATATATATATTTTAATATTCCAACATGCATTTTTTTGTTGTCTTTGCGCTTCACAACAAACCGAGCACTTTTGATCAGTCATGCTTAATAAGTTTTTGTTGTTGGTTGGTTTGTATCAGATACTGACAGAGCTTCAGTGTGGCTAACTATTCTGAAAATGGATTCAAAAAGATATTAGTTTTCCTACCGACGTCACATGCCAGATTTTTTCAAGGAGAAGACGCTGTCTGCACTCTTCAGTGAAACATCAGGCCTCGGCACGACACTGTATAGACTGTATTCATGCCAATGCGCTAGGGAACTTGATGTTGTTGGACCCCGTGATGCAGCTGACCTGTGTTGAATAAGCTACCCACTCCTTTGACTTGCAAAGTATTGCAACTCTTTTGAACTTACGAGTTATCTGGCCTTCTTGAGATATCATCTGTTGTGCTGCCCTCCTACATTGTGGGTGAACTTATGCCACAACTGTCTGAACTCTAAAGCAAAGTCAAGGTATATAGGCTCGCATCATGAATTAATTTACTAGTTTCAACTGAGCTCTGCTTGGTGGTGAAGAGACGCCAAAAGGGCTTCAGCTCTATATAAATCTTCAGGTGCAAGTTTTCGTTTCTTGAGCTTTAGGTTGACAAATTCTAATTGTTGGCAATCTTTTATTTCTTTCTATGAAGTGGTAAAAGACATGATGCTCAGCTGCATGCATCCTTGTACCTTCTGAACCCTCAAATAGGAGGGCAGATTCCATCATGTTTCCTTTGCTGCGTGTAAATTTGTTAAGCTCATCGACATACATGTGGCGTCATTCTACGTGTTGCAGGGGTCCTTTGCTCTGGCACGAGGAAAATAGGGCTAAAAGTTGTTGAAATTTGACTTTGCATATAATTTATATATTCTCATCTGCCTCAGATTGGATCATCAATTCATCAGCATATGGAAACAGATGAGAGAAGAAGAGGAAGAAGAAAGAAAAGGAAACGGTCCGTTCAATCTTTGAGAAACAATTACTTGAGCATTCAAACAATGAACTCGGTTGACTTTATTAGATATAAGCTAATTATGTTCTGCTCACGCGTCAAAATTAAAATTCTAGATGAAATTGGCCATTTATTATTTCTTATATTTTGATAAGCTGACATTGGTCTCCCATGGTTAGATGCCGTTCTCATGCTACACAGCCGATACTAAGCTTATCCCAAGGTATTCTTTTCCCCCAGACGAAGCAACTGGATTTGATCAACACATCAGAATGAATAATCATCATCGTTAATAAATTTCTTCCTTTGAAACGATACCAAAAATGAAAAATCAATTCATTTCACTTGCCAGCGTATCAGAGAGAAAGCGGGGTCAATTTTTCCTATTTAAATGAAAACTGAAATTATCCCACGTCAGCCGGGACGCGGCGGATTAACTGCGCTTATCCGCTCCGCGTTAGTACAGCTAAGCATGACCACAACGGGCCCCACCAAGGAATACGCGGCGGCTGCATGTGTGTGTGTGAGATAGAGGGGAGAGAGAGAGGGAGAGAGAGACGGGCAGCGTTAAGTCGTTCCAATGGAGTGCCAGATCCCCCCACCCCCCAACACACACAAAAAAAAAAAGTGACGGCGACACCTAACAAATTATTATAAGTGTGTCATTATTGGGTCCGTTTGTTTCGCGTAAAATTCCGTAATTCGTAAATAATTTACTACCCAGTTACAACTACGGCGTTTGTTTGGACCGTAATTCGTAAAAGACTTACATAACTCAACTAACACTCACTTGCAACCCAGTTACCACTCACTTACAGCCCAGTTACAGTTAATTTTGTGGTCATACAAATTTGTAACATTTTTTTATATTAATATTAAATTTTTTTAATATTTAACTTTTTTAATATTTATTTGCAGTATTAAAACTTTTAAAATCATCAAATAGTTAATTTTGTGGTCAACTTTTTCACTTACGACTTATACATTACACAACCAAACACCGTAAAGTACAATACACTTTCCCACTTTAAAATTTTATATTACCAACCAAACACCGTAAAATTTACATACATGTAACTCATTTACAATTGTAAAAGACTTTACCAATTACAACTACGAATTACGACCAGTTACGACAACCAAACAGACCCATTATTACTTTTTTTTTTGACGTCTTCACCTTAATTGAAAAGTCCAAAACACCTTCCTCCCCTCCCCGACCTCATCCCGGTCGTCTCCTCCTCCTACTCCCCCCCTTCCTCCCCTGCATCCCCGACCTCCTTCTTCCTTCTCCACCCCCTCCGACCTCCCCCCATCCCGCGCCCTCCCAATTTCCCCCTCCTCTCCCTCCCCCTCGCCCACCCCCTGCCTGTTCGGCTAGAAGTGACCAAATCGACCAAGTTCTCCCCCTCCCCCTCGCCCTGCCTGTTCGGCCAGAAGTGACCAAATCGACCAAGTTCCCACAGAACTTGGTCGATTTGGTCACTTCTGGCCGAACAGGCAGGGGGAGGAGGGGGGAGGGGGAGACCTTAGGATGGGGGGAGGGTGGAGGGGGAGGGGAAGGGGGGGGGAGGCCGAGGAGGGAGGGAGGGTTCGTCGAGGAGGAGGGGAGGAAGGAAGGGAAGGAAGGGAGAGGTTAAGAAAAAGAAGAAGAGGATGGTTTGGGTTCTTTTTGTTTTTTGGGTACCTTCATCACATTTGTGGGTGCCTTAATCACTGGGGTGCCTTCATCACGTTTTGGGGTGAAAATATCTGCTTCCCCTTTCTAAGGGAACATATATTGGCACCCCAAGAAATGATGAAGTTACCCACCAAATCTTGGCACCCACCAGTTTGATAAAGGCAGCCCAAATTTAAAAAAATAGCGAAAATATCCTTCTCCTCCTCATTCGCCGACGTCGCCCGTCGTCCCCTCGCCATCCCCCTCCCCCTAGACTCCCATCCTCCCTCCTCGCTTCGTCGCCCGCCCTGCCTTCTCCCTTGCCATCCCCCTCCCCCCGCCGCTCACTCTCCCCCTCCCTTCACCACCCCCCACTCCGATCCTTTGTTCAGGTCCGAACAGACCTGAACAAAGGATCGGGGTGAGGGCTGGTGAAGGGAGGGGGGAGAGAGTGGCGGGGGGAGGGAGGGGGTTAGGGGGGAAGGGGAAGAGAGGGAGGTCAGGGGGTCACTGGGGAGGGGGGAAGAGCCGCGGACTGGGGAGGGGAGGTCGGGCTGGGGGGAGTAGGAAAGGAGGAGGAGCGCCGGCGGGGGCTCGCTGCCGTTCATCAAGAAAGAAGGAGAAGGAAGAAAAGGGAAGGACATTTTAGACTTTTTCACGAGGATAACTGTGTCAAAAAAGTAATGGATGTTTGTAAATCTTTGGTGGGTGCCTTCATTATTTCTTAAGCTGGCAATATCCGTTCCGCTTTCCCATATTGCCATGAAAAGAATTATGTTGTGGAAGTGACGAAAGTGCCCCTAAGAGAGAAGAAATGATGGAACTTGTGGGGAGTGTGGGCTCCTTGCACCTGGGAAGGGATTTAGATTCTCTCTCTCAAAAAGAAAAAGAAAAATGTTACATTGTATTTTCTTTTTGATAAATAAACACTTTCTCGCTCAATAAGCGAAAAGGCAGCATTTTCTATCTCCTAGAAAATCAGAGCTTCACAATTGGACTTTCTTCATGTTTACATCCATTAGTTTTTCTAATTCTATATTCGCTCAAAAAATTTATTGTTATATGTAGGAAGAGAGGGAAAAAATCTTGTTGATAGAGTTTTTTTATACTCTGTTGAAGGTTAGCCAAAGATCGATGAAATTAATGGTGTCAAATACGAGCGTATCAGTCGTATCAATGGTGAATTGCACAAGAAGAACATGACCTAGTAGACTAGGCATTTGGCCTCATCAACTAATGATACAAACAGAGAGTTGAAAAATCTGTTTCACTACAGATTAGTCGACTAGGCCAAATCCCTAGTCGACTAATATGAGTTATTAGTCACTAGGATATTTTCTAGTCGACTAATTTGACTGCAGCGGCCTGTTTCCAAATCTGATTCTGAATTCATTTCTGATCTAAATTAGGTGTTTTTGATTTCCTTTTCTTTGTGGTTTTTTTGGTTATATAAAGTGTAACGCCCCGATCCTAAAGATACGGAGACGTTATGGCGACGCATATACGCAAGGGAAAATACCCCACGTATACGCGCTAAGCCTAAATTGTAACCTGAACAAGCTATAAACTAAACCATGATAAACAATGATCACTGCAATAATACATATAAGGCTACACATGATAGCAATGAATAACAGGAAGAGAATGACAGCTGAATAGAAGTCAAATGTGGTATACAAGAATTAAGGAATAATAACAAGAATAAATGCAAGTATACCAGAATAAAAGGGAGAGGACCCAAGCTCCTCGCAAGGCGTGCCATCTCATCGAAAACCTGCACATTAGAAACAACCGTCCAATAGCTGGACGTGCAAACCCAGGGTCGTCAAAACGCGACCATAATGAGTGTGTGTAAAGGGGAAACAACTCGTGCAGAAGAAACAATGTGCATAAATAGTAATAAGAGCAACTGCAGATAAACGAGACCATATAACAGATAAATAACAGAACTGTAAATAACATGATAACCATACGGATAAAGATAGGCAACAACTGATCAATAGTAAGCAAGCAACTGATGTCACAATAGGTAACCTATCACATGTCACTAGGCTAGTATCCAAGTCTGGTCACAAGTCTGGTCCTGGTTATGGTTATATGTCTATCACAGGGATATCTATGCACAGTCATATGATTAATGTCAGTCACAATGCATTAACAGTTCATTATCATTTATTATGTCAGCGAACACTAATTGTCACCTGTAATAGACGCATCCCATACTACGCCTACCACATGTGTCAATCAGCGTTCTAAGTTATTGAAATTAACAGAAGAGATATTGTCCATGCTTTAGGTGGGTCCCGTACATACCCGGGACCACGGCCTCAGTTTCCTGGCGCTGAACCAGGCCGTACCGCTAGGTACTCAGTAACAGTAACAGTAATCTCACTGTGAAAACAGTGGAACAGTAAACAGTACAGATGGGATGTCAGTCATCCCCCAGGAACCCTGCAGTGGAACCCTCAGTCGGCTGCGCAACCTGTATCCTAGGTCCACCCAAAATACAGACGCTGTCTCCTCCATCAATTTCCCAATCCCAGTGTAAGTTGTTCAATTTACTTTATTATTCATTCAATTCAATTAGATCAGTCATTGTCCATATTACCTAGAATACCGGGATGATACGGTGACAGTAACAATAACAGTACAGTAACAGTAGATCAGTAATCGTATACACGGTGAGCAATATCAGTACAGTGAACAGTAACAGTAACAGTAACCGTGTATACGATGAACAATAAAACTGTACCGTGGTTACGGTCAAAATAATGCTTTCCCAGTAACTTCAATAACATGAACAATATAATAACATAACTAGATATTACTCAATAACTAGTCTCATCTGGAACCGGTCAATATCTCATATGTTTGCATATAACAATAGCCGGTTTACATCTCTACCAATCCATATAAGCTCTGAAATACAAGATCACTGATTGTCGACTAGATTACCATCATCATAACTCAATCTCTATCAATAGATGTAATCAATAACCAATCATGAAACATATAGTATGTCCTCGAGATCATCAAGTCGACACATACTAAATCATATTAAATAGGAAACATCCTCAAAGAACTGCAGTCTAGAATAAGTCCACTCATGAGTCTATACCAACAGCTCATCATACTCTATAATCCAATCATGTGGTAAATCTTGGAACTCTAGCTTCTAATAATCCAAAATCAATATGATATCACGTATCAAGTCAAATGTAAGATATTCACATCAACGTCTGAATGAATCATCATCAAGTCATCACCAATAAGCAAATATCAAGTCTGGAAAGTACTCTACTTGGATATATCATCGTATCTTAATGCAGATCGGGCTTTATCATAAAGTATGTAAATCCAATGCTACTTATAACTCAAGTTCAGTCCAACCCTGAATAAGTCCATGTATCAATCCAATCGTCATACTCTTTTTGTAAGGTAAGATCACATCCAATGTATCCTCGATCAGCTACAATATAGGATAATTACTACTGATACTTAACATCAACGACATATCATCTAATGAATCTCAAATGCCAACAACGTCAAATCTCATCTCAAAACAAGTCAGGCTCCAATGTAAGGAACATAGATTCTGGATAACCTCTAACTCAAAATCAACCTACATCACAACTCAACTAATCCAGTCATATCTGATATGTCCTCAAATACTCAACTAATAAGGTCAGGTCTAATTACTGATCATCATTCTATGTAAATAATATAAGTCCAGATCAATCCCAAGTTATGACAACCAACTCATATTCCAATAGTTACATGATCGTCAAGTATCAAGATACATCGAAGAATCTGATATAATAATTATCATTCCAACATATATCCATAATCAAGCTCAGCTCCCTCACTCTAACAATTTAATCTAGTTCCCAAATCCTCAAGGGTTCACACTTCTATTAAGATCAAACATAATATCCCAATATTCGGTATCACAACATATACATGCATCTAAGTTCTATTAGATCAAGTCATTACCATCCAATATCCATCTCAATTTCCCTCATGCTACATCCTGATATGTCTACAATAATACTCTAGATATACGTAGGACAAACATGGGGGTTCTAACATGTATCAATAATCATGCATATTATATCCCTATACATCCAACATGTAAAATAAACGGAAGATGACCGTCCACTTTCATGCTCGGCAATCTCCACACATAAACATATAATCTAAGTATTCTACTCAACAATTTCATCAAATATAAAGTAATAGTTGCGATCACTTAATAAATAAAGAGAGAGAGAAAGAGGGAGAGAGACACTCACCTGAGATCCATCCCAAGTCCAGAGCACTGAAATCACAAGACCTTGATAAATCTACATAAATTATTAAATAGAAATTGTTAGATTCTTTAAAAGAATATTTTAAGGAGTTTAAATCTTAGTTAATTAGTTTGGGAGTTAGAGATATGATTCTTTAGGCTTAATGAATTTAGTAGGTTTTGTTTAAACCAATTTCTGATTTTTGTTGGATTTTTAATAGGCTTTAAATCATTAAAATATTTAACGGGTTTGAATCTAACATTACGGGAAAAGGTTTAATGAGGGTGATTTGATTTAATTTCATGTTGGTGTTTATCTAAAACTTTTATCTTAGAAAGTAAAAGTGTTGTAAAATATAATTTATATTTTTCTCTATTTCATTTTGATATTTTTAATAAATTATTTTAATATAAAATTTACCTTTCTTTCTTTCTCCATTTTTTATTTTTTATTTTTTAATACTAAAGTCCAAGCACAGGCCCAGGTTTCTTCTTCCTTTTTTTTTTTTTTATATACAGCCAAGTCTGGACCAGGCCAGGCCCAGGCCTGGTCCAGATTCCCTTTCCCCTTTTTTTTTTTTTTTTTTTTTTTTTTTTTTAACAGATGACTGGGCCAGTTCCGGCCCAGTCCAAAACTTCTTCTTTTTTTTTTTTTCTTTTTTTTTTTTTTTCTAAATAGGCCCAACCCGGGCCTTCTAGGCCCGGGCTAGGATGAGCCCCGCACAGCAGGGCTGTGCCCTGCTGTGCCGCCTGCTCTCGGCCAAGCCGAGAGCAGTGCCTCCAAATTTTTTTTTTTTTTTAATCCTTTGTTAAAATTCTGAAATATGTAAATCTAAATTATAAATTGATATACTTTCACACAAATTTTTAATGGGATTTTAGATTAGGTTTTGATGCATAAAAATATTCATGGAGATCTTGGTATGAACATGATTTTAATAAACTTTTTATATCAAATAAATTTTGAGAAAAAAGATTATTTGTATCATATTAATAATTTATTCTTATGTATCTATTCAATTTTATATATATATATATATATATATATATATATATATATATATATATTTTAAGAAAATAACTGGAATTAAATTCACAAGTTGGATTTACTTACATTAGTTGTTCTTCTTTGTTTGCTCATCAATCCTTGCCTCAAAACCCCTTTCGTTCATGATCCCTTGAGGAGGAGAAGGAAGAGATGGAAGGTGGGGAGAGTTGGACTAAGGTTTCTCTTGAGGTAGAAGAAGAAGAAATGTTTAGGTTCTTTGAACCTGGACTCTAATTAGGCTAGATTGCTTAACTTAGTAAGATAGGATTAGGATGGAAATTTGGATTGGAATTTAAATATTTAAATTAGATTCTAGATTTGGATTTGGATTAGGAATTATTAAGATCATGATTTTGAAAATAAGATTAGGGTTAGGATTAGAATTGAGTTTTGAGTTAATGGGTAAGAATCTCATGCTAATGGGTTTTGGGCTTTAATTAAAAGAAATAAGAAATATGGAGAAATAAGAAAATAGATATTGGGCATGTGGGCTTAGCTCATGTGGGCTTAGAATAAAAAGAAAATAAAATGAAATGAAAAGGATAATGGGCTTGAGCTTATAGGGCATGGAATGAAAATAATAATACTATCCATTAATAATAATTTAAAATAATTAAATATGAGCAATAAGAGTTTACAAGTCATACATAATACTAAGACGAATAATGATAATAAATCAAGTTAGCAAATAATACTAAAATAACTAGTAAAATAAAATAAATACTTGTAGGAAAATAAAAATACAGTATTATTAGATTAGGGATATTACATTCTACCCACCTTAATAAAAATTTCGTCCTCGAAATTTCAATAAGGCGAGGAATGGTAAAAGAATCAAGGTCAAGAAGAAACAAACAAGTTTCAAACAGGGAATGATAAAACAATCAACAATCAAGAGGAAACATAAACAGGCTTCCACGTCGTCTCGTTGGGGCACCACGATTTCGCTGCGCGCTCTGATCTCTGGTACCATCTTCAACATGGAGTAACCGATCTCAAGAGATAGAATCAGGAGAAATGAATAGGAAAGAAGGACGAAATCAAGATGGACATCCAAATCACTCTAATTGAAGTGTTGGAATCATGAATATCAACAGATCAAGAACGGAATTCCAAAGGGAGGACGATCAATTTCCAAATGGGGTCAATATTATCACGTGAATAGTATATGTATATTACAGTGTCAACATAACTGTCTCAGGTTACAGGTAGGAACTAGGTTCTCCTTTATGTCGAACCTAGGCTCTGATACCACTCTGTAACGCCCCGATCCTAAAGATACGGAGACGTTATGGCGACGCATATACGCAAGGGAAAATACCCCACGTATACGCGCTAAGCCTAAATTGTAACCTGAACAAGCTATAAACTAAACCATGATAAACAATGATCACTGCAATAATACATATAAGGCTACACATGATAGCAATGAATAACAGGAAGAGAATGACAGCTGAATAGAAGTCAAATGTGGTATACAAGAATTAAGGAATAATAACAAGAATAAATGCAAGTATACCAGAATAAAAGGGAGAGGACCCAAGCTCCTCGCAAGGCGTGCCATCTCATCGAAAACCTGCACATTAGAAACAACCGTCCAATAGCTGGACGTGCAAACCCAGGGTCGTCAAAACGCGACCATAATGAGTGTGTGTGTAAAGGGGAAACAACTCGTGCAGAAGAAACAATGTGCATAAATAGTAATAAGAGCAACTGCAGATAAACGAGACCATATAACAGATAAATAACAGAACTGTAAATAACATGATAACCATACAGATAAAGATAGGCAACAACTGATCAATAGTAAGCAAGCAACTGATGTCACAATAGGTAACCTATCACATGTCACTAGGCTAGTATCCAAGTCTGGTCACAAGTCTGGTCCTGGTTATGGTTATATGTCTATCACAGGGATATCTATGCACAGTCATATGATTAATGTCAGTCACAATGCATTAACAGTTCATTATCATTTATTATGTCAGCGAACACTAATTGCCACCTGTAATAGACGCATCCCATACTACGCCTACCACATGTGTCAATCAGCGTTCTAAGTTATTGAAATTAACAGAAGAGATATTGTCCATGCTTTAGGTGGGTCCCGTACATACCCGGGACCACGGCCTCAGTTTCCTGGCGCTGAACCAGGCCGTACCGCTAGGTACTCAGTAACAGTAACAGTAATCTCACTGTGAAAACAGTGGAACAGTAAACAGTACAGATGGGATGTCAGTCATCCCCCAGGAACCCTGCAGTGGAACCCTCAGTCGGCTGCGCAACCTGTATCCTAGGTCCACCCAAAATACAGACGCTGTCTCCTCCATCAATTTCCCCAATCCCAGTGTAAGTTGTTCAATTTACTTTATTATTCATTCAATTCAATTAGATCAGTCATTGTCCATATTACCTAGAATACCGGGATGATACGGTGACAGTAACAATAACAGTACAGTAACAGTAGATCAGTAATCGTATACACGGTGAGCAATATCAGTACAGTGAACAGTAACAGTAACAGTAACTGTGTATACGATGAACAATAAAACTGTACCGTGGTTACGGTCAAAATAATGCTTTCCCAGTAACTTCAATAACATGAACAATATAATAACATAACTAGATATTACTCAATAACTAGTCTCATCTGGAACCGGTCAATATCTCATATGTTTGCATATAACAATAGCCGGTTTACATCTCTACCAATCCATATAAGCTCTGAAATACAAGATCACTGATTGTCGACTAGATTACCATCATCATAACTCAATCTCTATCAATAGATGTAATCAATAACCAATCATGAAACATATAGTATGTCCTCGAGATCATCAAGTCGACACATACTAAATCATATTAAATAGGAAACATCCTCAAAGAACTGCAGTCTAGAATAAGTCCACTCATGAGTCTATACCAACAGCTCATCATACTCTATAATCCAATCATGTGGTAAATCTTGGAACTCTAGCTTTTAATAATCCAAAATCAATATGATATCACGTATCAAGTCAAATGTAAGATATTCACATCAACGTCTGAATGAATCATCATCAAGTCATCACCAATAAGCAAATATCAAGTCTGGAAAGTACTCTACTTGGATATATCATCGTATCTTAATGCAGATCGGGCTTTATCATAAAGTATGTAAATCCAATGCTACTTATAACTCAAGTTCAGTCCAACCCTGAATAAGTCCATGTATCAATCCAATCGTCATACTCTTTTTGTAAGGTAAGATCACATCCAATGTATCCTCGATCAGCTACAATATAGGATAATTACTACTGATACTTAATATCAACGACATATCATCTAATGAATCTCAAATGCCAACAACGTCAAATCTCATCTCAAAACAAGTCAGGCTCCAATGTAAGGAACATAGATTCTGGATAACCTCTAACTCAAAATCAACCTACATCACAACTCAACTAATCCAGTCATATCTGATATGTCCTCAAATACTCAACTAATAAGGTCAGGTCTAATTACTGATCATCATTCTATGTAAATAATATAAGTCCAGATCAATCCCAAGTTATGACAACCAACTCATATTCCAATAGTTACATGATCGTCAAGTATCAAGATACATCGAAGAATCTGATATAATAATTGTCATTCCAACATATATCCATAATCAAGCTCAGCTCCCTCACTCTAACAATTTAATCTAGTTCCCAAATCCTCAAGGGTTCACACTTCTATTAAGATCAAACATAATATCCCAATATTCGGTATCACAACATATACATGCATCTAAGTTCTATTAGATCAAGTCATTACCATCCAATATCCATCTCAATTTCCCTCATGCTACATCCTGATATGTCTACAATAATACTCTAGATATACGTAGGACAAACATGGGGGTTCTAACATGTATCAATAATCATGCATATTATATCCCTATACATCCAACATGTAAAATAAACGGAAGATGACCGTCCACTTTCATGCTCGGCAATCTCCACACATAAACATATAATCTAAGTATTCTACTCAACAATTTCATCAAATATAAAGTAATAGTTGCGATCACTTAATAAATAAAGAGAGAGAGAAAGAGGGAGAGAGACACTCACCTGAGATCCATCCCAAGTCCAGAGCACTGAAATCACAAGACCTTGATAAATCTACATAAATTATTAAATAGAAATTGTTAGATTCTTTAAAAGAATATTTTAAGGAGTTTAAATCTTAGTTAATTAGTTTGGGAGTTGGAGATATGATTCTTTAGGCTTAATGAATTTAGTAGGTTTTGTTTAAATCAATTTCTGATTTTTGTTGGATTTTTAATAGGCTTTAAATCATTAAAATATTTAACGGGTTTGAATCTAACATTACGGGAAAAGGTTTAATGAGGGTGATTTGATTTAATTTCATGTTGGTGTTTATCTAAAACTTTTATCTTAGAAAGTAAAAGTGTTGTAAAATATAATTTATATTTTTCTCTATTTCATTTTGATATTTTTAATAAATTATTTTAATATAAAATTTACCTTTCTTTCTTTCTCCATTTTTTATTTTTTATTTTTAATACTAAAGTCCAAGCACAGGCCCAGGTTTCTTCTTCCTTTTTTTTTTTTATATACAGCCAAGTCTGGACCAGGCCAGGCCCAGGCCTGGTCCAGGCCAGGCCCAGGCCTGGTCCAGATTCCCTTTCCCCTTTTTTTTTTTTTTTTTTTTTTTTTTTTTTTTTTTTAACAGATGACTGGGCCAGTTCCGGCCCAGTCCAAAACTTCTTCTTTTTTTTTCTTTTTTTTTTTTTTTTTTTCTAAATAGGCCCAACCCGGGCCTTCTAGGCCCGGGCTAGGATGAGCCCCGCACAGCAGGGCTGTGCCCTGCTGTGCCGCCTGCTCTCGGCCAAGCCGAGAGCAGTGCCTCCAAATTTTTTTTTTTTTTTAATCCTTTGTTAAAATTCTGAAATATGTAAATCTAAATTATAAATTGATATACTTTCACACAAATTTTTAATGGGATTTTAGATTAGGTTTTGATGCATAAAAATATTCATGGAGATCTTGGTATGAACATGATTTTAATAAACTTTTATATCAAATAAATTTTGAGAAAAAAGATTATTTGTATCATATTAATAATTTATTCTTATGTATCTATTCAATTTATATATATATATATATATATATATATATATATATATATATATATATATATATATATATATATATTAAGAAAATAACTGGAATTAAATTCACAAGTTGGATTTACTTTCATTAGTTGTTCTTCTTTGTTTGCTCATCAATCCTTGCCTCAAAACCCCTTTCGTTCATGATCCCTTGAGGAGGAGAAGGAAGAGATGGAAGGTGGGGAGAGTTGGACTAAGGTTTCTCTTGAGGTAGAAGAAGAAGAAATGTTTAGGTTCTTTGAACCTGGACTCTAATTAGGCTAGATTGCTTAACTTAGTAAGATAGGATTAGGATGGAAATTTGGATTGGAATTTAAATATTTAAATTAGATTCTAGATTTGAATTTGGATTAGGAATTATTAAGATCATGATTTTGAAAATAAGATTAGGGTTAGGATTAGAATTGAGTTTTGAGTTAATGGGTAAGAATCTCATGCTAATGGGTTTTGGGCTTTAATTAAAAGAAATAAGAAATATGGAGAAATAAGAAAATAGATATTGGGCATGTGGGCTTAGCTCATGTGGGCTTAGAATAAAAAGAAAATAAAATGAAATGAAAAGGATAATGGGCTTGAGCTTATAGGGCATGGAATGAAAATAATAATACTATCCATTAATAATAATTTAAAATAATTAAATATGAGCAATAAGAGTTTACAAGTCATACATAATACTAAGACGAATAATGATAATAAATCAAGTTAGCAAATAATACTAAAATAACTAGTAAAATAAAATAAATACTTGTAGGAAAATAAAAATACAGTATTATTAGATTAGGGATATTACATAAAGAGAGGTAGTGTCCCCAATATTTGTAACCTATAATTGATTGATTCAATAAGAACTCTCTCCTCTTACCCCAAGGACGTAGGCAAATTGTCGAACCTTATTAAATCTTGTGTTCTCTCTTTCTTTTCTTTGTTTAATTGTTCGTGTGATTGGTGACTGTTCTCTAGAGCCCATGTTCTCTGTTGATTGGATTCCCAATAAGTGGTATCAAAGCTTTCCTAGTTCGACGGGAGTTATTCGTTCGGGTAGAGCAAATCAATTTGGATACTGTATACAATTTCGTTCGGAGGTAAAGATCTGATCTTTCCTATTTGGATTTGTTTTCACTAATTATTTTCTACATTGTGTTAAAGAATCTATTGAGAAGATGGCCGGAGAAAGTCAATCAATGGTGAAATCTGTGAACCCACATCCGATGAAGATTGATGTGGTAAAGTTTGAAGGCACGGATAATTTTGGGATGTGGAGGTATGAGGTGATGGATGCATTGACGACATCAAACCTTTAAGACACTCTACAATTGAAAGAAAAGTCAGAGGAGACTTCTGAAAAAGATTAGGACAAGATAAATAGGATGGCGTGTGGT
Organism: Agave tequilana; assembly: GCA_038442645.1. Lineage (NCBI taxonomy): Eukaryota > Viridiplantae > Streptophyta > Magnoliopsida > Asparagales > Asparagaceae > Agave > Agave tequilana. The sequence continues at coordinate 158,126 of JAVJIF010009516.1, read as the reverse complement.
CTTATAAGGTCTTGTTTGACACAAGATATCAAGTATTATGTGCTATGAGACGTCTGCAATGAAGATGTGGGAGATTCTCGAGAAGAAATATCTGACGAAGAGTATCGAGTCTCGACTGCTTCTAAAAAGGAGGCTTTATCACTTCATGTTGAAGAAGGGACTCTCTATTGCTCATCACATGAATAACTACACAAAGATTCTTGCAGAATTGATTAATGTGGAAGTGAATATCAAAGAAGAGGATAAGGCGTTAATTCTTTTGAATTCTCTTCCTGATGAAGAGTAAGAGAGTTTCATCCTCACCTTGATTAATGAGAAACAATCACTTAACTATAATGATGTGTCAGTTGCTCTTATAAGTTATGAAGTGAGGAGGAAGGATAAGCAATCTTTTTCTAGTAGTACATCAGCAGAGGCATTAGTGGTAAGAGGCAGGGGTTCCAATCAGAAAGGCAAAGGCACTCGTGGGAGATCAAAGTCCAGACCAGGGATGAGAGATCTGAAGAAGAACCTGTGTGCCTTCTACAAAGAACTAGGGCACTAGAATGTTGATTGTCCAAAGATCAAGGATAGAAATAAAGGAAAGGAGTCAAAGACCAAGGCAAATCTCACACAAGTGATCAATACACAAACTGGTACTTCACAGGCAGATGGATCGGACTTAGACTCATCGGTATTTTCATTCTCAGTCACTACTACTACCATAGGTTACTCAGGTGATTCTGAATGGATGATTGATACAGGACCTACCTATCATGTATGTCCCAACAGGGATTGGTTTTCTAGTTTTGCGAAACTAGATGATGTTCCGTTGTCTTGGTGATGATCGTCCATGACATATAGAAGGGATATGTACTGTCTTGGTCAAGATGTTTGATGGGATGGTGCGGGAATTGAACGATGTAAGGTATGTACCTCAACTGAAAATGAATCTTATCTCTGTTGGCGCCTTGAAAGCATCGGGTCTCAAAGTATCTATTAGAGATGGAGCTCTCAAGATGATTAAAGGCTCGATGGTTATTTTGAAGGGCGTCTGACGTAATAACTTTTACTATTTAAAGGGTAGTAAAATTACAGGGCAAGTGACAACTTCTACAAATTCAGATAATAATTGCGCCCAACTCTGGTTTATGAGGCTTGGACATATAGGAGAAAATTTTTTGTAAGCTCTTGCAAAGTAAGATTTATTGAAAGGTACCAGTACCTTCAAATTGGAATTTGTGAACATTGTGTCATCGGAAAGAAGACCAAGGTGAGATTTGGTATCGCAACTCATTACACTGAAGGGATTTTGGATTAAGTTCACACAAATATCTCGGGACCTACCAAGACGACATGTATTGAAGGTAACCGTTACTTTGTGTCTTTTATAAATGATTACTCTAGGCGATGTTGGGTATATACTATGAAACACAAAGGGGAAGTCCTAAAGTTGTTTGTGGAATGAAAGAAGAACATGGAGAAGAATATGGGAAGGAAGTTCAAGTTACTCCGTTCAGACAATAGAGGAGAGTATACGATCGATCATTTCCTACAGTTATGTCGCGATGAGGGCATAGAAAGGTATTTCACTGTAAGAGAAACACCGCAAAAAAATTGGGCAGTTGAAAAGATGAACAGGACCATTCTAGAGAAGGTCCGTTACATGTTATCCAACGCTGATATATCGAAATCTTTTTAGGCTGAGGCGTTGGCGTATGTTTGCCATCTTGTTAACAGGTTGCCTTCGTCTGTAGTAGGAGGTAAAACTCCTCTAGAGGTTTGGTGATTGAGATTAAAAATAAAGTTCAGATATGCTTAGTCTCAATGTGAATCCGCTGTAGCAAGGGCTTGAGCGGGTCGTGATCCTCAGGGAAGGATGCGATGCAAGCTTTTCGGCCGATTCCCTTGTATGCTTCAAGTAAGAAGAAAAATATTAGATTTGTGATGAAAATATGAGATTAAAAACGTGGTTTTGCTGATCTTCTACCACAACCCTATTGCAAATTAAAGAGCTTGATCTTCATCTTAAGATTGATATGACTCACCCTAGGTTATTGCAATTATATCAAGCAAGAGAAATTAATACACGATTCTAACTAAGTTACATTACTCAAAAACCCAACTATGGTTCCTCCTAACATCTAGGTACAGCCTAATAGAAGACGAATCCCAACTTATGCTGTCCTAGTTCTTAAGTTGAAGTCATGAAAAGTCTTTTTATCATGTAGCCTAGATTAAGAATTTTAAGTATTTTTTAATCTTCTAGAATTAGTTGCCTTTTAAACCTAGGGTTTCTAGTGATGTTCATTAATCTGATCAAGTTTTAATTGCTTCTAGGGTTGCTTCAAGAATCTCAGCAAATCACTAGGAGGATTAGTTCTTCATAATTATTTTTATCTTTTCAATATTTATTTTTTTTTTATTTTTATGAGAAAGATTGCAAAAGAAAGAAAAAACGAAAACAAGAAAAGATCGAAGATTAAAACACGAGAGAGATGACAAAAGAAATAAAATAAAGTGCAGAAATTAAACAGAGAACAAAAGAGTGACCTTTTATTTCGATGAACTGCAGGTTACACAATCGTCTCCTTCTCCACAACGAGCATGAATAAAAATTACAACTTTCGCAGAAATTTAAAAATAGCTAAAGAAAACCCTAATTTGTCTCTGCATGCCCCTCCATGTTGCGAATGCTCTGATATTTATAGTGCAGAATGTAGAGGAGTCCCGGATAAACATCACCACAAAACCTGGTATCCATCCCTATCTAAAATGCCGCGTTCCCACGGCTTTTGCCGCGCCTACGCGGCAATCCTGGCTCTGTTGGCCACGCGCTTTGGCGCGTGGCCTCTCCTGGTCCGTCCATGTGGGCGATTACTTCTAGAAGTGTGATCCTGGCCTTTTAATCTGGATTTTCGAGATAACTTGGTAATCAAGTTACCCTTAATCCAGATTTCTTCAAATCCTTTCTCCACGAAATTCCTCTCTATCTTGGCCTTTTATCTTCATCCTGCAGGTGTTTAGGGTTTGATAGAAGTCTATCCAACCCTAATTTCTGATATTTGCAACTTTTAGCCCTTGTATTTGCATTTTGAATCTTTGTATTTGCGCTTCTTCACCTGGGCTTCAAACATGGGCTTGGATCTGGGCTTTTGGGCTCTTTAAGCTTTATTCTTTATTAACTTGATAATTTGAGGCCTGCACATATTAAATAAAGAAATATTAATAAATGTGCATTATAATATGAATAAATGTGCAAATGCGATGGTATATATGATGACAATTATGCATTTTTCACTACCTATCACACCCCCACACTTATCTTTTTGCTCGTCCTCGAGTAAAAATCAAAAGGAAAGAGAAAAATCTAACCTAGCTAACTCACTTTCGTAGGAATCACGGTTGCACTTAGCATGTGCAACAAGCCGTTAAACCTCTAGGTTACCCTAGAGGACGAGTGTTGTCTCGTGAGGGTTTTCAGCGGATTACACCCACAAAATCCATAAAAAGGAGGTATTTGAATTATATTTGAAGAGACTAAGTAGTCTATAAGTTTTTAGGATCCTCATTTTTATTCATTCCTCAAACCTAGTCTTCATAAAGTCAATTGTTGTCCATTTTAGGTAAGAATTAAAATTGAATTTCTAATATAGTCTTTTTCGTTACCAAAAATCATATGCATCCTTTTGAATCTAGGAATTCCTTAACTTGGACTCTCATGCCTCTTTATTATTTTTATAACATCATCTAATTTTCTTTCGTGTAAGTATCAAGGCTTCTTGAGGCCCTCATACCTAACTAATTGATTATTAGATGTGTTAATATCTATTTTTTTTCTTTTTCTTCTTTTTTTTTTTTGCATGTATAACTCATCTAATTTTCTTTCGTATAAGTATCAAGGCTTCTTGAGGCCCTCATACCTAACTAATTGACTTATTAGATGTGTTAATACATATATTATATTTCTTAGTCTTCTTAGGCTTTCTAATCCACCCATGTAACGAACTTAAAGTCGATGACTCCCAAACCGGTTGGCTTTAGGGCACCAGGTGAGAAAACACCCCGCGGACTCAAATTCGAGTGAACTAGGCCCCAAAACTAAAGACTTTATTTTATTTACTCACCTTTAGGCATGAATACTTATGCTTCTTGAGGCACATATATCAGCTTAATTGGTGATTTTTTTCTTCTTCTCTTTTTTTTTCTTTTTTTTTATATGAGGCACAAGGTCTTTGTCTTAGAATCCTAGATATGCATTTGGTATGCACATTTCATTAAGGTAAAAATCAAGACTAATTATTTATTCAATTTCTCTCCTATACCTAAAATTTAAACAATTTATTTATTTTGACCAAGTTTTTAGAAATCCTAATCATGATTTTCCTAATCCTTAAAACTAACTTAGATTTCTTTCAAAAAATAAGTCAAAATACTGTCCTTTTTATAAATTTTTTTTTTTTATATATATATATATTTTTTTTTTTATATATATATTTTTTTTTACATTTATTTTATATACCCTTCCCCCACACTTATTTCATGCATTGTCCCTAATGTATGAATGAAATGTATGCATGCATGAACTGGCAGAACGATACAATTACCGATACAGTGGGTCGGAAAGACCCATGGCCACATTAACTTCCGGTACCGACTCCAAAAATATCTTAAGACGTTGACCATTTACCTTGAATGCATTGCCATTTTTGGGATCGTAGATCTCTATGGCTCCGTGTGGAAACACCGTCTTAACAATGAATGGTCCTGTCCATCTTGACTTCAATTTGCCGGGAAAGAGATGAAGTCTAGAGCTGTAGAGTAAAACTTTTTGTCCTTGGACAAAAGTTTTTCTCGTGATGGATTTATCATGAAACACCTTAGCTCTATCCTTCGCAATCTTTGCATTATCATATGCATCATTCCTCAACTCCTCTAGTTCAGAAATTTGTAATTTCCGAAACTCACCGGCTCTATCTAAATCGAAATTTAGCTGCTTAATTGCCCATAGGGCCCGGTACTCTAGCTCGACAGGAAGGTGGCAAGCCTTTCCAAAGACTAGTCTATAGGGAGACATTCCTAGAATCGTCTTAAAGGCAGTCCTATATGCCCATAGGGCATCCACCAGTTTGGTGGACCAGTCCTTCCTATTCTGATTCACGGTCTTCTCCAAAATGAGCTTGACTTGTCTATTAGAAACTTCTACCTGCCCGCTAGTTTGAGGATGGTAGGGCGTAGACAACTTGTGGGTAATGGCATATTTTCGCATAAGAGCTTCAAAAGTTCTATTGCAAAAATGTGTGCCATTGTCGCTAATGATGGCTCGAGGGATTCCGAAGCGTGAGATGATATTATCCTTCAAGAATTTGACAACAACTTTGTTGTCATTTGTCTTACAAGGGATAGCTTCTACCCATTTTGACACATAGTCTACGGCCAACAAGATGTATAAGTGCCCAAACGAATTAGGGAAGGGTCCCATAAAATCAATGCCCCATACGTCGAAAAGTTCTACTTCTAGAATGGGATTTAGGGGCATCATATTTCGTTTGGAAATTCTTCCTATCATTTGACATCTTGTGCAAGTCTTGCAATACTCAAATGCATCTCTAAACACAGTTGGCCAATAAAAGCCACTTTGCAGAATTTTCTCGGCAGTTTTGCGGGGACCAAAATGTCCACCGCAAGCGAACTCATGACAAAAAGCTAGCACGCTTCTAGTCTCCTCGTCGGGGACACATCTCCTAATGATTTGGTCGCTACAATATTTGAAAAGATAAGGATCTTCCCACATGTAATACCGAACTTGAGACAAGAATCGGTATCTATCCTGTTTGGACCAACTAGGTGGTGTTTGGTTTGTGACTAAGTAATTTACTATGTCAGCAAACCAAGGTTCCTTAGAGATGGCTAGAAGTTGCTCATCGGGAAAATTGTCATTGATGGGCAGCTCGACAGAAGGTGCGTTGGGCACACGAGAGAGATGGTCAGCTACGACATTTTCGACACCTTTTTTATCTCGAATTTCGAGATCAAATTCTTGAAGTAGAAGGATCCAACGAATGAGTCGGGCCTTCGCATCTTTCTTAAGCATAAGGTATCGCAGAGCAGAATGGTCAGTGAAGATCGTGGTCTTAGTCCCAAGTAGGTATGGACGGAATTTCTCCAAAGCGAACACTACTGCCAAGAATTCCTTCTCGGTGGTAGTATAGTTCATTTGGGCCTCATTAAGCGTCCTACTCGAATAGTAGATCACGTGCTGCTTATTGTCCTTACGCTGTCCTAAGACAGCACCTATCGCAAAATCAGAAGCGTCACACATGATCTCAAAAGGCTTGGACCAGTCCGGAGGTGAGATGATAGGGGCAGATATAAGTTCCACTTTCAATTTCTCCCAAGCACTATGGCACCTATCATCAAAGATGAAGGACACGTCCTTAGCTAGAAGGTTTGTAAGGGGTCTAGCAATTTTGCTAAAGTCCTTAATGAACCTACGATAAAATCCGGCGTGTCCTAAAAAGGATCGAATGTCCTTCACGCATCGAGGAAGTGGAAGTTTCGCAATGATTTCCACTTTGGCCTTGTCTACCTTAATCCCTTCCCTAGATATCTCATGACCTAGGACAATCCCTTGTTGCACCATGAAGTGACACTTTTCTCAATTGAGGGTCAAGTTCTTCTCGGTGCACCTACTCAGCACTAGCTCCAAATGATGGAGACACTGGTCAAATGAATTTCCATAGACTGAGAAGTCGTCCATGAAAATCTCTAGGAAACGCTCGACCATATCAGAAAACAAGCTTAACATACAACGTTGGAATGTGACGGGGGCATTGCATAGGCCGAAAGGCATTCGACGGTAAGCAAATGTCCCAAATGGACACGTGAACGTTGTTTTCTCTTGATCCTCCGGGGCTATAGGGATTTGGTTATACCCTGAATACCCATCCAAAAAGCAGTAATACTCATGACCTGCTAATCTTTCCAACATTTGATCGATGAAAGGGAGGGGAAAATGATCTTTCCTAGTGGCTGCATTCAACTTACGGTAGTCTATGCATACTCTCACCTTGGTAGGCAATCGTGTTTGCACTAACTCATGTTTGTCATTCTCTACCACAGTAAAGCTAGACTTCTTAGGGACCACGTGCATTGGGCTCACCCATTCGCTATCGGAAATGGAATAAATTATCCCATTATCTAACAGTTTACTATCTCGGCTTGTACAGCCTCCTGCATAAGTGGGTTTAGTCTACGCTGTGGATCCCTTTTCGGTCTAGTCCCTTCCTCAAGATGAATACGATGCTGGACTATCGTAGGGCTCAGTCCCTTAATATCTGCCATAGTCCAACCAATGGCTTCCCTATGTCTCCTAAGGGTTGCCAGCAGGTCCTCCTCTTGCCTATTGGTCAAATTAGATGCAACTATGACCGGTAACGTCTCTTGTTCACCTAGGTAGGCGTACTTAAGATGTTTGGGCAAGGCTTTTAACTCCAAAGAAGGAGTTGGCTCAATGGGTGGCGGTGTGATGCTAGAATCTCCCATTTCTATCGAACTCAGATTTGATTCCCATTCGATCTCATCAAGACTGATATCACTTGTTTCTAACTCTTCCTCTTCCTCTGACTCAAATATGATCTCATCATTATGCTCACTCGTCATGTTCTCAATGGAGTTAACCTCAAAGGGTTGGTCGGTCACATCGTAGGGATGCTTACCTAGGTTGAAAACATTGACTTCCTTGGTCATATCCCCAAAAGTCAGTCTCATGGAACCGTTTCTACAATTTATAATTGCATTAGCGGTTGCTAGGAATGGTCTTCCTAAGATAACGGGAGTTTGGGACCTAGGATTAGACACAGGTTGTGTCTCTAAGACAATGAAATCGACCGGGTAAATGAATTCTCCAACCCGTATGAGAACGTCATTGATCTCTCCCTTTGGAACTTTGATAGAGCGGTCAGCCAACTGAATAGTAACTTGGGTCGGGTTGAGTTCACCTAATCCAAGTTGTTGATACACGGAGAAAGGGAGCAAATTGATGCTGGCTCCTAAATCGAGGAGTGCTCGATTGATTTCAGCTCGACCTATGGTGCAAGAAATGGTGGGGCAACCTGGGTCCTTATACTTGATAGGGATCTGGTTGGACAGTAGCTCACTAATGTTAGTGGCTAGAAAAACCTTCTTAGGCACATTAGTCTTTCTTTTCTTGGTGCACATGTCCTTAATGAATTTGGCATAACTAGGGACCTGTTGGATTGCATCAAGAAGTGGAATGTTGAGCCTAACTTGATTGAACACCTCTAATAATTTCTCCATGTGTGCATTGTTGTTGCTTCTAAGCCTATTTGAAAATGGAGCTATAGGCTGGTGCAACTGATCTGCTGACTTTTCAGCTTCAGTTTCCTTGGGACTGGATGGAGAAGGAGTGGAGCTAGATGGAATGGATGGCATGGATGGATCCAAGGGCATGGATACTTGATTATCAACTTGTTTCCCCGATCTGAGTGTATGGACCATATGACACTGATTTGGGTCTTGAGCCTCATTGGCTGGCCTAGGATTCCTAGGGTTAGGCAATGGTTGACTCGGTAGGGTACCCCTTTGTCTCTCTTGCTGGCTCAATTGGATCTCTATCCTACTTAGGGCTTGAGCCAGCGTGTCTTGGCTTTTAACTAAGGTGTCCATCTTCCTTTCCATGTTGGACATCCTTGTTTCCATTTGTGAATATTGGAAAGAAGGTGGCTGATTTTGACTGGGAAAACCTTGCTGATAGGGCGGATTTTGGAAATTGTTGGAGAATTTGGGCCTAATCTGCTCATTGTTACTTGGGCCCCATGAGAAATTGGGATGGTTTCTCCAACCGGGATTGTAGGTGGGTGCATAAGGATTGTTGGCGGGCCTTGTGAAGGCCGCACTCGTATGTTCGAGCAAGCTTTGATGCGCGATGAAAACAGGACATTCCTCGAACACATGGTTCATATCTTGACAATAAGTACAGCCCGCCGAAGATGTTGGGCTGACTTGGTTCACAGAGACTGGCTCTTTAGTTTCAAGAGCCTCTAGTCTACGCATAACAGCAGCTAACTTAGCATCGGTTGCTACGTTGGCCTCAATGGAATGGATACCTCCTTTAGAAGAAGTAGGGTCATTAGTCCAAGATTTTTCAGGAGTAGGGTCCCATTGGATGGATTTTTCAGCTAATTCCTCAAACAATGTCCATCCTTCATCTTCATTCTTTTGCAGAAATCCTCCTTGACACGTGGATTCTAACAGTGTTTTAGTAGAATAATCTAATCCATCATAGAGAACTTGGCAAAGTCGCCATTTCTCTATCCCATGGTGAGGACATTGGGCAAGGAGATCCTTAAAACGCTCGAAGTATTTCCAAAAAGGTTCATTGGCTGTTTGCTTAAACTGGAGGATATTCTTCCTAATCAGTGCAGTCTTGTGAACGGGATAAAATTTCTTTAAGAAGGCCTTAATGAAATTATCCCAAGAAGATATAGAACCGGCCTCTAGACTGTAGAGCCATTTCTTTGCTAAATCCTTCAAAGCAAAGGGGATAAACCTAAGTTTGATAGCATCGTCTCCTAACTTAGGCATATTCATCATTTGACATACTTCTTCAAATTCCCTTATGAAGAAGTATGCATCCTCAGATTCAAGTCCATGAAATTTGGGCAGAGTGTTGATGTATTGTGGCTTGAGTTCATATGGGTCAACACTTTCGATAGTGAGCTGGATGCAAGAAGGAAGAGAGGTTCTAATAGGATAGAACCTATCTTGGAGTGACTGTTGTTGTGCCATGTGTGAGTCGGGCTTGAGCTCGGGTGGTGAACTAGTTCTAGTTAGCCTGGATGTGAGTGGGTCTCTCGACCAAGCGGTCATGCACAATCAGCAAACAAGTTCACCCAATCAATCAAAAAGAAAAAGAAAAACAAACAAAAATCCTATTCTAGGGTTATCCTTGACCTAGACGACTCCTAACTTTAGACTGTCCTTAGGAGGTCTATTGTCGACGTCAACCACGAGCTAATCGGCCAGTTCAGGGCAAGACCGGTGGGAGGTTTTCCGTCGGAGACGTTCCTTAATTAAATAACCACCGTTCTTCGGGCTTTCGGCCCTCAATCCCTTCGCTAGACACCGATTTGGCAAGGGTTAATTTCGAACAACTTTCCTTCTTCGGTCAATCTCCTATTGAGTCCGAGTTACCTTAGGGCCAACGTCTAGTCAAGTTTTAATTAGGGTTAGGGTTGTGAGTGTGACTGGTATGATTTGTGGGCCAAGGAAGGGTGATGAAATCCCCACCTTATCTTTGTTATGGGTTATGCCCTTAAAATGGATTAGTGTACGTGTAAAGCGGTAGAAAAGTAATCACTCAAGAAAGCGGTAAACCAACAAGAGTGCTTCCTAATCTATATGCTATGCAAACGTACCTTGTCGCCAGCACTCTTCAACAGAATAAAAGAATTAAAATAGACACGTGCCCTAAAATGCAAGAGTCTAAAAAATTTTTTTTTATTTTTTTCAACAAATAGGTTAATGTTAATTATTAACAGTTGCAGAGTGATTACAGAGAGGAAATAACACAGCAGAAAATATTTTTTTGCACTGCAGAGCAACCTGCAGAAAAATCCTTTAGTAGTGAGCTACAATTGCCGCGGATTCGCGGCTTTTGCCGTGGATTCGCGGCAAACTTGTAGGTCCAAGTGCTCTTCCTTCGAGGGCAGAGGCACTGGATAGCAATATGTGTCTTCTGCTGCTCTGTTTCTGCTTTCTGTTCTCTGTACCTGCAACAGAAAAGAAAGAATGATTAGAACAAAGAAATCGTGCCGTTCCTTCCCGGCAACGGCGCCAAAATTTGATTGAGATTAAAAATAAAGTTCAGATATGCTTAGTCTCAATGTGAATCCGCTGTAGCAAGGGCTTGAGCGGGTCGTGATCCTCAGGGAAGGATGCGATGCAAGCTTTTCGGCCGATTCCCTTGTATGCTTCAAGTAAGAAGAAAAATATTAGATTTGTGATGAAAATATGAGATTAAAAACGTGGTTTTGCTGATCTTCTACCACAACCCTATTGCAAATTAAAGAGCTTGATCTTCATCTTAAGATTGATATGACTCACCCTAGGTTATTGCAATTATATCAAGCAAGAGAAATTAATACACGATTCTAACTAAGTTACATTACTCAAAAACCCAACTATGGTTCCTCCTAACATCTAGGTACAGCCTAATAGAAGACGAATCCCAACTTATGCTGTCCTAGTTCTTAAGTTGAAGTCATGAAAAGTCTTTTTATCATGTAGCCTAGATTAAGAATTTTAAGTATTTTTTAATCTTCTAGAATTAGTTGCCTTTTAAACCTAGGGTTTCTAGTGATGTTCATTAATCTGATCAAGTTTTAATTGCTTCTAGGGTTGCTTCAAGAATCTCAGCAAACCACTAGGAGGATTAGTTCTTCATAATTATTTTTATCTTTTCAATATTTATTTTTTTTTATTTTTATGAGAAAGATTGCAAAGAAAGAAAAAACGAAAACAAGAAAAGATCGAAGATTAAAACACGAGAGAGATGACAAAAGAAATAAAATAAAGTGCAGAAATTAAACAGAGAACAAAAGAGTGACCTTTTATTTCGATGAACTGCAGGTTACACAATCGTCTCCTTCTCCACAACGAGCATGAATAAAAATTACAACTTTCGCAGAAATTTAAAAATAGCTAAAGAAAACCCTAATTTGTCTCTGCATGCCCCTCCATGTTGCGAATGCTCTGATATTTATAGTGCAGAATGTAGAGGAGTCCCGGATAAACATCACCACGAAACCTGGTATCCATCCCTATCTAAAATGCCGCGTTCCCACGGCTTTTGCCGCGCCTACGCGGCAATCCTGGCTCTGTTGGCCACGCGCTTTGGCGCGTGGCCTCTCCTGGTCCGTCCATGTGGGCGATTACTTCTAGAAGTGTGATCCTGGCCTTTTAATCTGGATTTTCGAGATAACTTGGTAATCAAGTTACCCTTAATCCAGATTTCTTCAAATCCTTTCTCCACGAAATTCCTCTCTATCTTGGCCTTTTATCTTCATCCTGCAGGTGTTTAGGGTTTGATAGAAGTCTATCCAACCCTAATTTCTGATATTTGCAACTTTTAGCCCTTGTATTTGCATTTTGAATCTTTGTATTTGCGCTTCTTCACCTGGGCTTCAAACATGGGCTTGGATCTGGGCTTTTGGGCTCTTTAAGCTTTATTCTTTATTAACTTGATAATTTGAGGCCTGCACATATTAAATAAAGAAATATTAATAAATGTGCATTATAATATGAATAAATGTGCAAATGCGATGGTATATATGATGACAATTATGCATTTTTCACTACCTATCATTTGGTCAGGGAAAGTTGCTCAGGATGATTCGCTATGGGTATTTGGGTGTTGGGCCTACTATCATATCAAGGAAGACAAGTTGGACCCAAGGACGAGAAAAGGTATGTTCGTAGGATTCAAAAAAAGAGTAAAAGGCTAGAAAATTTGAGATCCAAAGGACAGAAAATTTGTCTTGAGCAGAGACGTCACATTTGATGAGACTTCAATAGTAAAAGTTACAGACTCTCAGCAGGTGGAGTGTCAGACGGCCAATAGGATATTACAGCAGATGAAAAGTGATGTTACTTCACCGTCTCTAGAAAAATCAGTATCATTTGAGGCCATACCCAGGGGTGGCAGACGAGTCGCGACCCGCCAGACCTGATCCGACCCGACCCGACCCGGAGTTAGCGGGTCTGGGTTTGGGCTAATTGGGTTTGGGTCGTAATCGGGTCGACCCATCTGACCCGATTATTAAATGGGTCGGGTCGACCCGAACCCGCCAGACCCGCTTGACCCGCCAGACCCAATTATTCTCTCTCCTCCTCGTCCTCCTCCCCTCCGATCTCTTCTATCGCCGCCGCCGCCTCCCCCCTTCACCTAAATTAAATTGTCAAAAAATATGTGTGAGCCCAATTTTGAACCTATGACCTTTAGTGTATGAGTTTAGTGTGATGACCAACCATATCATCAAACAATTTAATGATATAGTGTAAAGAAATTATATTTAAGGCTTAATAATCGGGTCAAATGGGTCGGGTCGGGTCAACCCGATTAAGTCTGAGTCTGAATTTTTGACCCGTATAATAATCGGGTCGGGTCGACCCGACCCGATTATTATACGGGTCGAGCAGTAATTGGGTCGGGTCGACCCGACCCGACCCAATTGCCACTCCCAGTTATACCCTCAATGATTCAGGGAGATGATCAGGTAGCCGAACAAAATGCTGATAATGATGATGATCAAGTACATGCTTTGGGTAATGTCTAAGAATCCATTGCAATTAGAAGAACTCGGAGAAATCCACGTAAACCCAGTTGGCTCACTACTAACATGATCGTGACGTATGCTCTCCCAGTTGTTGAGGAGGCAATCCCGTATACTTACAAGGAAGCTGAAATCAGTTCGGAGTCCAAGAAATGGAAGGATGTCATGATGGAAGAGATGAGTTCTCTACACAAGAATGACACTTGGGAACTGTCAGAGTTATCAAAGGGAAAGAAGGAGATCGACTATAAGTACGTATTTGCAAAGAAATAAGGATCTTCAGATAGTGATACTGTACGTTACAAAGCCATATTGGTAGCTAAAAGTTATGCTCAACGAGAAAGCATTGACTACAATGAGGTATTCTCACCTGTTGTAAAACACTCGTCTATTCAGATTTTGTTGGCATTGGTAGCACAGTACGAGGTGGAACTTGATCAGCTCGATGTGAAGGCCGCTTTTCTCCATAGCGATCTTGAAGAGGAGATCTATATGTCTCAGCCGACGGGGTTTAAAACTGCGGGAAAGGAGAATATGATATGCAAACTGAAGAAATCATTGTATGGATTAAAGCAATCTCCAAGGCACTGGTACAAGCATTTTGACAGCTTCATAAGAGGGAAGAGGTACACACGAAGCCATTATGACCCATGTGTGTATTACAATAAGCTACTTAGAGGAGAGTACATCAATCTACTCTTGTATGTGGATGATATGCTTATTGCTTTTAAAAGCAGATTTGTTGTTGATAAATTGAAAAAAGATTTATCTTTCGAATTGAGATGAAGGATCTGGGAGAAGTAAAGAATGTGCTAGGCATGGAGATTGAGCGAGACTGAAAGAGTGACAAAGTTAGCTTGACATAGAAGGGGTATTTGAAAAAGGTAATTCAAAAGTTCAACATCAACGATGATATAAAGTCTGTAAGTACACCATTGACTCCTCATTTCAAGTTAAAAGCTACCACGTCTCTTATTACTGTTGAAGAGCGTGAGTACATGACTCACGTGCCCTACGCTGACACATTTGGTAATTTAATGTATGCACTGGTGTGAACAAGGCCCGACTTGTCACAAGCTGTCTCAATGGTTAGCAGATATATGCATGATCTCGGGAGGGTCATAGGAAGGCAGTGAAGTGGATTTTATGGTACATTAAAGGTACCATAGATATTAGTTTGACATTCAAGAAGGAAGTTGCTGGTAAGTAAGAGTATATCAGATATGTTGATTCTAACTACGCTAGAGATCTCTACAAACGTCAGTCCACAACGGGATATGTGTTTACATTGTTCCAAGCACCGGTCAGTTGACACTCTGCTTTACAGTCTACTATCACATTGTCTACTACGGAGGCCGAGTATATGGCCATTACAAAGGCTATAAAGGAGGCAATTTGGTTTCAAGGGTTGCTTGACGACTTGGGAATTGATCAGGATCTGTTGAAGATCAATTGCGATAGCATGAGTGCTATCTATTTGACAAAGAACCATGTATATTATGCAAGGATGAAGCACGTTAATGTCAGGTTCTATTTTGTTCGGGAGATTCTTGATTAAGGTGACATCGAATTACAGAAAATTCGCACGAAGGAGAATCCCGCTGATATGCTTACCAAGGTTGTTTCGCGAGTGAAGTTTGCACATTGTAAAGAATTACTTCACATTCTTCTAGTTGTGTGAACTCAGTGGAGCTCGTTTGGAATTACGTGTGACTTGATCCCGTTGGGCATGGGTATATAGGCAATCTTAATGGTGCAACCAATTAGAGTCGACATGGTGCTATGTTGTGTTCGGCTCAGATTTGAGAAATCTTCACTGAGGTGGAGAATTGTGGTGCGAGAGGGTAAAATCTTGTTGATAGAGTTTTTTAAACTCTGTTGAAAGTTAGTTAAAAATTGATGCAATCAATGGTGTCAAATACGAGCGTATCAGTCGTATCAATAGTGAATTGCACAAGAGGAACATCACCTAGTCGACTAGGCATTTGGCCTAGTGGACTAATGATACAAATAGAGAGTCGAAAAATCTATTTTACTACAGACTAGTCGACTAGGCCAAATCTCTAGTCGACTAATATGAGTTATTGGTCGGCTAGGATATTTCCTAGTTGACTAATTCGGCTGCAGCGACTTGTTTTTAAATCTGATTCTGAATTCGTTTCTGATCCGAATTAGGTATTTTTGATTTCTTTTTCTTCGTGATTTTTTTGACTATATAAAGAGGGGTAGTCCCCAATATTTATAACCTGTAACTGATTAATTCAATAAGAACTCTCTCCCCTTACCCCGAGGACGTAGGCAAATTATCGAACCTTATTAAATCTTATTTTCTCTCTTTCTTTTCTTTGTTTAAATGTTTGTGTGATTGGTGACTGTTCTCTGGAGCTCATCTTCTCTATTGATTGGATTCCCAACATTATATTCATTATAAATTATATAAGTTAAGGCAAAAGACCCCACATCTCGCTGATCTGACAGAATATTTTATATTTAAATTTAAAATAAAATTCTGAGTATATTTTCTATCTTAGCTAAAGTTGAGGTGTAAATATGAAAACATGGAAATAGAAAATATTTCAAATTAAGTATAAAAAATCTTTCTTTTTATATATTTACTTATAATAAAATTAAAGTTTTGCATGTTTCATATTGTAAAATTATATTATGCACCTTATATGATAGAGAGCAAGTTTATTTTAAAATATAGGCCGTAGTTTGGTGCAAGCGGGAGTGATTTTACGGGGATTTCGCTATATCCTCCTATGTCAAACCGTAATTAAGAAAAAACTCAGCTTCATAATTTTATTCCTTCAGCCACCTCTTTTTTTAAGCCAACTACATGCGCCCACATATTAAGCGTAGAAGCACTTCTCAGCGGCGAAAGACGCAGCCCCGAAGTAATCGCTTTGAAAAAGAGGACCGCTTCGAAAAAAGCGGGCTGCTTCGAAAATGCGGATAACCGGTATACAAAAGACTACAACCATAATTGCAGTTCTCACAAAAAAACCTTATTTCTAAGGACTGCGACCATGATCACAGTCCTAAAAAAAAAACTATTTCAGAGGACCGCAGCTGTAGTCCACACAAAAATGCCCTATTTCTGAGAGTTGCGATCACGATCGCAGTTTAGTACATGTTTCTGAGTTTTTATAGGACTGATCACAGTGCCCTTTATTAGTACATTTTTCTAAGTCTTTATAGGACCACGATCATTATCGTACTCCTCTTTACTTGGACTGTAACCATGATCGTAGTCTTCACAAAAATGATATGTTTCTGAATTTTTAAAAGACTGTGATCATGATCACAATTCTCACAAAAATATTCTGTTTTTGACTCTTTATTAGGACTGCGGTCATAATAGCAATCCTCACAAAAACATAAAGTTTTCAGCCGATATCCAAGTTACGAAAATGATCATAGTTCTTGCAAATTGCCCTAATTTTCAATTAATAAAAATACTGCAATCATAATCTCAGTCTTCTAATAAAGGATTACGATCATAGTCGCAGTTCTCATATTACCATCATTACCATCATCATCATTAGCAAACCCCAGTTCATCGACATCGAATGATCTTCAATACCTTTCAGATCTAAATACCATATCGATCACAAACACAAAAAAAAATCATTGCAAGCACGAACAAACAAAGTCTGCAAAATATTGATCCCAAAAAAATTAGTCCGGGTGCTCCGCCCCCTGAGACCCCAGGGAGGGGCACAACGACCTGACCGCATACTTTGCGTCGGGGTTAGGGTTGCGAGAAGAGCAACATCGGGAGCGATGGGAAAGGACAAAAGAGAAAATGAAAATATATAAAGAACTGGTGGTTGGGAGGAACCATTTTACGCTGACGTGGATGTGGCTGTAGCGAATAAAATTATGAAGCTGAATTTTTTTAATTATGAAACAAAGTAGGTGATCATAGCGAAATTTTTCTTGATTTTAACACTGTGCTACGTTGATACTTCCATTATCAACGGAAGTCACAAAAACAAGTTAGTTCCTTCTGAAACTTTACTGCATCAACACACATGTAATTCAAAATAAAATATTTAACAAGAACATATGCCATCAGTAGTTGAATTATATATATATATATATAGTGAGTTGATCCGCTAAGAACGGTTCTCACGGATTCAAATGAGAACTTTCACGTGGGCCGTCGGATCTGATAGAGATTTGGTTTTATTTGATTTGATCTATCAGACTCGACGACCCACGTGAAAGTTCTCACAGAAATCCGTGAGAACCGTTCTTAGCGGATCAGCTCCCTATATATAGTGAGTTGATCCGCTAAGAACGGTTCTCACGGATTCAAATGAGAACTTTCACGTGGGCCGTCGGATCTGATAGAGATTTGGTTTTATTTGATTTGATCTATCAGACTCGACGATCCACGTGAAAGTTCTCACAGAAATCCGTGAGAACCGTTCTTAGCGGATCAGCTCCCTATATATAGTGAGTTGATCCGCTAAGAACGGTTCTCACGGATTCAAATGAGAACTTTCACGTGGGCCGTCGGATCTGATAGAGATTTGGTTTTATTTGATTTGATCTATCAGACTCGACGACCCACGTGAAAGTTCTCACAGAAATCCGTGAGAACCGTTCTTAGCGGATCAGCTCCCTATATATAGTGAGTTGATCCGCTAAGAACGGTTCTCACGGATTCAAATGAGAACTTTCACGTGGGCCGTCGAATCTGATAGAGATTTGGTTTTATTTGATTTGATCTATCAGACTCGACGACCCACGTGAAAGTTCTCACAGAAATCCGTGAGAACCGTTCTTAGCGGATCAGCTCCCTATATATATATATATATATATATATATATATATATATATATATATATATATATATATATATATATATATATATATATATATATATATAAGAAAATCGTCGAGAAGCTTTCTCAAAATAAGTTTTGTGAGGAAATTATATAGGAGCGGTTTCGTAGATGATCCGAACCGTCATCTTGATCTACATATTCTAATTAAACTATTATTAAAAATCACGCGATCCCGAACTTTTTTACTCATGCATCAAATAACATCTTTATTCTACGGTGAATATAATATCTGTTTTGTAACCACTTGCCGCATGGATAAAAAGACTTGGAATCATGTGATTTTTTACTGGTAATCTAAATAAATTATGTATGTCAAGATGAACGATTCGGATCATCCACATGATCACTTCTATATGATTTTCTCACAGTCTTTGTGACACCTCTCTCTCTCTCTCTATATATATATATATATATATAATATATATATATATATATATATATATATATATATATATATATATATATATATATATATATAG
Organism: Agave tequilana; assembly: GCA_038442645.1. Classification (NCBI taxonomy): domain Eukaryota; kingdom Viridiplantae; phylum Streptophyta; class Magnoliopsida; order Asparagales; family Asparagaceae; genus Agave; species Agave tequilana. Next base: position 139,454 of record JAVJIF010009516.1, on the reverse strand, counting down.
AAATGTATATCAGCCCGCGGGCTGAGAGTACTCTCTCAGCCTGCGGTTACGTGGCTCAATTTGTCACCTCACTAACTTGCGACCCGCTTATAGGAAGAAGTTAAATTACCAAATACCCCTTATGAAAAGCTACTTTTTCTTTAACTTTCCTTATTGTTTATTATTTTTTTGCTCAAAAGGCAATTTTTGGAGCGCACGTTGTCAGACTTGTTTATTATTATTTTTCCCCCTTTCTTTTTGCCGCTCTTTATATGATTTAGGTTATTGATTATGAATTATTTTTTCTCCCTATTTCCTTACCTCTCTTTGTCAGATCTAGGTTCTCCTATATAGTTTATTTTTTTGTGTATATAATGTAGACAGAGACTTTGGTCGCAGTGTACATGGTTAATTGCGACCAAGGTCGCAATGTTATTATTGATAAAGAGGGCCAGCATCTGCAATCTAGGGTCGCAGTACAATGACTGCGACTTAGGTCGCAGTACGTTAGGTAGGTGTTTCCTTTATATTAACACGCATATGTTGTTATTGATAAAGAGGGCCAGCATCTGCAATCTAGGGTCGCAGGGTCGCAGTACAATGACTGCGACTTAGGTCGCAGTACGTTAGGTAGGTGTTTCCTTTATATTAACACGCATATGTTGTTATTGATAAAGAGGGCCAGCATCTGCAATCTAGGGTCGCAGTACAATGACTGCGACTTAGATCGCAGTACGTTAGGTAGGTGTTTCCTTTATATTAACCCGCATAGCGACCAAGGTCGCAGTGTTGTTGTTGATTAATATTAAAGACCAGCAACTGCGACCAAGGTCGCAGTGTATTTTATTAAGACTCGGCCAACAACTGTGATCAAAGTCGCAACCTTCATTTTAAAATTAACCTTAGAAAACAGATTCATATATATTTAAAAAAAATAAAATACAATTTTTAAACTTCTAATCCTCGTCATCACCATCGTAATCAGATTCGTCGTCAAGAGCATGACTGCCGTCCTCTTCCGTATCGCTTTCCGTCCCTTCCTCCTCTTCAGTGCATCTCTTTTTTTTCTAGACTGTTGTTGTATCACGGTAGAAAGAATATTAATTACTTCATTTAATTCAGTGTAATTAATATAGTAATTTTTATAAGATTTGATATACACGAATTGATCTCAGGGTCGCATGGCTAATCCACCCTAGTCGCATATTAAAAATCTTTTATATAAGGCATGGGAAAGAAGATTGCGACTTTGGTCGCAGTACTGAAGGAGGTCGCATTGTTGTACGATAGAATGCGACTAGGGTCGCAGACGTTATATAAAGAAGTTTTGTTATACAATGATTGCGACTAGTGATTGCGACTGTGTCGCAGTTGTCATATAAAATTGAAATTATATTGTATTAGGTCGCATAAAAACGTTTTGTTATACTATGAGTGCGACTAGTGACTGCGACTATGTCGCAGTTGTTATATTGTATTAAGTCTGCAACCATGGCATGTTTTTTTAATTTTTCAATGCTTCTGCTTATTTTACATTATATTGATCCAATTTTTTTAATTATATTTTTCGATGTATTAAAATTACGAATTTTATAACTCTAGATATATTCAACTGAAATTTTGTTTGTTCATTACTTTATTCCAGTTTAGAATTAAAAAAGGGGTATTTTTGTCAATTTGTTTCACGATTGTTTAGGCGGGATTTTTTTGATTTTTTTGGCGCCAACACACTGCGGCCGATGTGTGGCATATATTCAGCCACGTCCCGCCGGCTGAGAAACTCTCTTAGCCTGTGCTGAGGTACAGTAACCCTATATATATATATATATATATATATATATATATATATATATATATATATATATATATGAGAGAAATGTAAATCAGCTGACACAGGAGGCAACTCTCTCCTATGTCGCACTCAAAAATCATATTTTCCGAGTGAATTTTCAAGATCCGACCACACATTATCATATTCATGTTCTAAAATATACACATATAAAAAATCAAGTGATTTGAAATACGTTTACTCATTGATCTAATCGTTCCATTTTGTTCTATTGTTAAAAAATCGTTAATGTTTGAACCCAAAAAAAATGGAGTAAACAAACTTCAAATCACTTGATTTTTTATATGTGTATATCTTAGAATATGAAGATGATAATGTACGGTCGGATCTTAAAAATTTACTCGGGAAATTGATTTTTGAGTGCGACATAGGAGGGAGTTGCCTCCTGTGTCAGCTGATTTACATTTCTCTCTCTCTCTCTCTCTCTATATATATATATATATATATATATATATATATATATATATATATATATATATATATATATATATATATGAGAAAAATGTATATCAGCCTGCGGGCTGAGAGTACTCTCTCAGCCTGCGGTGACGTGGCTCAAATTGTCACCTCACTGACTCGCGGCACGCTTTTAGGTGACTGTTAAATTACCAAATACCCCTTATGAAAAGCAACTCTTTTTGGTTCCCTTCCTTATTGTTTATTATTATTTTTCCCCCTTTTTTTTGCTGCTCTTTATAGGATATTCTATATAAATTACTTTTCACCCTATTTCCTGACCTCTTTTTGAAAGATCTAGTTTCACCTTTTCAGTCTGCGATAAACTTTTTTCTGAAAATATAAAATCTTTTCAGATCAATTTTTTTCTGCAAAATATTTAATGTCGACGTTTGAGCAGTATATCGGCGATCTTAATATGGAAGATATTGCATCTGGTTCTTCTTTCTCTGAGAATATTGAAAATCTTGAAGGGTTGACATCTCTGCATGCCGATCAACAGGTTTTAATTGTTTATATATATTTTTAAAACAATTTCTTAAATATTTAATGTTTTCTCTTTAGACTATGAGGTACTGCGACCGTTTTAATATTCGGTCGCAATCTTATTTGAAAATAATCTCCGGCTGTGAATTATTTTTTTCTAGGGTATGCGTCTTAGGTCGCAGTCTTTAGTAAGGAGTAATATATATTTCTTCACATACGGATAACTGCGACTTAGGTCATAGTCTTTAGTAAGGAGTAATATAGATTTCTTCACATGCGGATAACTGCGACTTAGATCGCAGTCTTTAGTAAGGAATAATATAGATTTATTCACATACTTATTACTGCGACTTAGGTCGCAGTCTTCAATAAGGAGTATTATAGATTTCATGTCGTATGTGAAATCTTATTTTTATTTACTGCGACTTAGGTCGCAGTCTTTAGTAAGAAGTAATATAGATTTCTTCTCATACGGATAACTGCGACCTTGGTCGCAACAGCTGATAAGAAGTAAATTGTTTTCATCTCTTATGCGACCTTGGTCGCATTTATATAACTTATATTTTAGAATACAGTGATATCTAATAAATATTTATATTCATTTAATTCGTGTAAATTCTTTTTGTAGGATATGAATGCACATGCAGAAATGTCTGGAAGCTCAGATAAGTTTATAGGGAAACAGTTCTTGTCGCATATGGAAGTACACAATTTCTACAATTGTTTTGCAAGGAATAGAGGTTTTAGCGTGAGAAGAAAAAGTACAGATAAGTCACGGAAGCCTCCTCATGAGATTATTTGCAGAAAATTTTGCTGCAACAAGGAAGGTCTGAAGAAGTTGTGTGACAAAAGACAAGAGGGGCTTACAGTGCATCGTCGAGTTAACACTAGAGTAGCTTGTCCTGCTGAGATGCATATCCGTCTTCGTTTTTTTTGGACAAAAGACATTAGGTTATCACAAAATTTGTTGATACTCATTCACATGAATTATCTAGCTCGGATAAGGTACATCACCATTACTCTCACCAGACTCATCGTTCAACAATTAGCAGAAGCATTATGAGCAATCTAGTTGATGTTGGAATGCGGCCTTCAAATATTTCCCGCGTTGTTAATGCAATGAGCCAGGGAGAAGGCTGTGAAGAAGTGCCCCTCAACAAGTTATTAATTTCACTCGTCAACGTAGAAATAACTGCGGTCATGAGTTTATTGCTATTATCAAATATTTTCAAGAGAAAGCCGAGACCGATCCAGAATTCTTCTTTTCAAGTGAAGTTGATAACGCGGGCACACTTAGAAGCATTTTTTGGGCTGATGGAAGAGCTATTTCCTCGTATCTGAGCTTCTGTGATGTGATCGTTTTTGACACCACATACAGAACTAATCACTTGAGCTTGCCATTTGCTCCATTCACTGGAGTAAATCATCACCGACAGTCAATTTTATTCGGCTGTGCAATGCTTGCTGATGAGCAGAGGGATACTTTTATTTGGATATTCCAAAAATGGCTCAAGTGCATGCATGGAGTTGAACTGAAGCTGATTATTACTGATCAGGATGCGTAGATTGGTGAGGCCATCAAGATTGTTTTCCCGACGTCTCGGCACCGTTACTGTTTCTGGCATGTACGGAAACATATTGCCGAGCAACAAATCCCAATGGCTAACAAGTATGGAGAAGATATGGTCTCCGATTTTCATGCTTGGTACACCTCCCGCGATATAAGCATTTGTGAGGAACGATGGCGTCTGATGAGTGAAAAATATCAGTTAGAAGAAGAAGATGAAAATTGGTTGATGAAGATGTACAGGCTTCGTGGACATTGGGTTAATGCATATCTCAAGGATGTTTTCTGTGCTGGAATGACAACCAGTCAGAGGTCCGAGAGTATTAATTCCTTCTTTGATGGTTTTGTTAACTCAAACACTAAACTAGTGGAATTTGTTCACCAATATGATAAAGCCGTTGCTTCCCGTCGTGCATCTGAATCTCTTCAAGATTTTAGGGGTTTGAATTCTGTGCCCAATTGTACATCCAATCCATATGAGATACAGGTATCGAAGTTGTATACACCTAAGATTTTTCAGTTGTTCCAAAAGGAATGGGCAGTTGTAATGACACTGTTTTCAGAAGAGGTGGAACATGACAAACCTGGATCAACATATTTGGTTGGTAATTTTTCAGAATCAAAAGACAGTTGGGAAAAGGTCAGTTATGATAAGCGAGAGGAACTTCATGTTTCTTGCAGTTGCTCCTTATTTGAAACAGAGGGTATCCTATGTAGACATATTTTGTGTATTTTGTGGCACAATCACGTTACACATATACCGGAATCATATATACTTCAGAGATGGAGGTTGGATGCTCGTTACAAAAACGTTGCAATTGAAAATGGCATGAGGCCTTTTCCCAGTCAAGGCACTCCACGGACGGCTAGATTGTGGACAGTTCGTTCAAAATTTAATGCAATTCTGGACATGGTCGCTGATTCTGATGAAAATATTTCAAAGTTGGAGGGAGTTTTGGAAAGTTTCGCCCAAGATACCACTAGAGAATACAGAGCAATGTCAGTAAATGATCATTCATCACATCCTAAGACTGCCGTTGGTTCCAGTGGATCCGTTGTCATATTGCGAGATGGTGAAGAATTGAATATACGTGATCCAATTGGTCCTGTACCAACCAAGGGGAGACCTAGAGCTGCATCCAGGCTTAAGTCTGGTTTTGAAGTTTCTATATATCAGAAGGAAGTTAAGCATCGAAGATGTGGTAACTGCCAAGAGCTGGGCCATTACAGGACTGGTTGTCCGTTAATGGTATATTACAGTAAACCTTTTAATCATTTTTTTATAACGATTAATCTTTAAAATTCTTACTATTTATTTTTTTTATTGGCAGAAGAAGTAGGTTTGGGTTGCCTCCATCTCGAAGGAACAAAGACTTCAATTTTTTATGAAGTGCGACCAGGGTCGCACAGTGTAGAGAGATTAAGTCGCATTCTGACACTGGCGTGTAATTATAATCAGATTTATTATCATTCTTTGATTTCTACTGTATTATTTTTGTATGTACTTGTACTTTAAAGTTTTAATGCTACAAAATTCTACTTTATAGTTTAATTTTTTTTGTACATAATGTAGTCAGAGACTTTGGTCGCAGTGTACTTGGTTCATTGCGACCAAGGTCGCAGTGTTGTTATTGATAAAGATGGCCAGCAACTGCAATCTAGGGTCGCATTACATGTATTGCGACTTAGGTCGCAGTACGTTAGGTAGGTGTTTCCTTTATATTAACACGCATAGCGACCAAGGTCGCAGTGTTGTTGTTGATTAAAACATTGCCGCCATCAATTGCGACCAAAGTCGCATTGTATTTTACTAAGGCTGCGGCTATCAACTGCGACCAAAGTCGCAACCTTCTTTTTAGAATTTTGAGATGGTGAAGACTTAAGTCGCTGTACGTTAGGTAGGTGTTTCCTTAATATTAACACGCATAGCGACGAAGGTCGCAGTGTTGTTGTTGATTAACACAATTACTGAAGGCATGTTTGTTTCTAACATCAGTACGCAATAGTAAAAGCCAAGTTGTAACAAATGAAGACTGTAAATAATCAATGGAACTTATAATATATAAATGTATAGAACTGTGTATAAATTAAATCAATACAACAAAAAAATTATGCAATGAATTGCACTTGAAATATTTTTTACATTTATTAAAAAAAATTTGGTATATCAATAATTTGCACGGAGATCAGTCTTCATATGTCGTATGTCGTATAATGTCTGTTTCTTCATCCCAACTCTTCTCTACATCTGCAAGTATCATGTATGCAAGCTCACTTCTTAGTTTCTGTACACCAGCAACCGTAACAGCATCAGTAGCTGATAGATGATAGCCAGACGCTATGCTTTCCATGTACTTGCATACATATATAGCGCAATCAACACTGAAATTTCCATAGAGCAATCATTAAATGAAATTAGTTTTTGTACTAAAAAAAAGTAGAAAATATGAAATGAAATTACATGTCAAAAATTTATATACCTGTTTGCTTGTTGGGGGCATTTTGCGTATTTTATTTTAATTTTTCTCATTAATTTTTTGGAATGAATCTCAAAAATCTCTAATAATCTATCTTTCTGCAATGTCAATAGGAACAAAAATTAGTATTAATCAAATTAATTGCAAGTTTCCAGTAATCAAAATATTAAAATTTAACTCACCATTATTCTTGCATCTCTTTGGTAAAGCTTTGTTATACTACTTTTTTTTTGTCAGCTGGGACCAAAGAGTTGTAAAAAATCCACTCTTCTGTGGAGCAATCGAATACCACGAAGGTCCAGTGAAATCCCGGCTCGTCGGCACTATGTTTGTGATTGATCGGGAAGAACATGTACTGCACGTCAGCTGTCCAGTTTTTCAACAGCTTCTGCTTGATGAAATGACCTTCCAGATCTTCAATTTTATTTACAGCACCGTGCTGCGGACAAGAAAAAAAATTTAAATCAAATACAAAATGAATTAAAAATATAACAAAAAATTATAAACTGCGACCTTAGTCGCACTATATTATTTAGTCGCAGTATATGAGTTAGTAGCAGTACATTTTAATTATAAACTGCGACCTTGGTCGCAGCTCCGACCTTGGTCGCAGGTCGCAGCTGTTACATTTTGTCGCAGTACCTGAGTTAGTAGCAATACATTTTAATTATAAACTGCGACCTTCGTCGCAGCTCCGACCTTGGTCGCAGGTCGCAGCTGTTACATTTGTCGCAGTACCTGAGTTAGTAGCAATACATTTTAATTATAAATTGCGACCTTAGTCGCAGTACATGTGTTAGTAGCAGTACATTTTAATTATTCACTGCGACCTTAGTCGCAGTACATGATTTATGCCTACACAGAGATAGAGAATATTAGTAATCTGTTCCAGAGTTGATATTACATTAAACCGTAAAGGAGAAAGTAGATTTTTACCCAAGTTTCGCTTCGGAAGAATATGCTTTTTAATCCTTCTCTTTTCTCAAGATGCTGCATGTAGAAATGAATTACATTTGCATCTAAGTCTCTACTGAACATCAGGTCCTCAATGTCATTCCTTAAAATGATGATTGCATTATTGGTATCCTGATACGCAGTAGAACTGCAAGATATTCAAAACAAAGTTAGTAATTTAATTGTTCTTATATAAAGGTATAACAGAAATTTTTTGATATGAATTAACTTACTCAGAGTAGGACTTGTCGAAGAAATGTTTTATAAGAGCTTGTTGATGGGGCTGCAGAATTCTGTATGATGTGGTTTCGGTCAATTCTCTCGATTTTGGCTCAGTGGAGGAAATCTCTTTGTCGCCGAAACCAGCGGTAGAACTCGCAGCCGCAGGCTGTGGAAGAGGATTTTCATTTTTTTTCTTCTTCTGTTTTGGATAAACAAAGTCGGAGTCATCGCGATCTCTTTCAGCGCGCTTGCGTTCTTTGACTCCCCTTTCTATTGTTCCTTTAGAGGTTTCCAAAACAGCTTCTTTTGAGGATTGCTTCTGAGGCGAAGTATGTTCTTGAATTTCTTCTTCAGAAGCTTTATCTCTTTGGATTTCTTGAGTCATTTGACTTATATTCAGAGAAAAACTTTGCACATCTTCTCCAGTAATATTTAAAATAGACTCAGAACCCATGATTTTATCCTCTTTCAGTTTTTTCTTCTTCTCCTCTTCAGCCTGCTTCTCCATCTGCTCCTTCATTCTTTTGTTCTCCATCTGCGCCTTCCTCCTCTTCTTCTCATTCTCTTCCTCTTCCCTCCTCCTCCTCTCCTGCCCCTCCTCTTCCCTCCTCCTCTTCTCCTTCTCCTGCTCCTCCTTTTCCCTCCTCTTCTTCTCCTTCTCCTCTTCTTCCCTCATTCTCCTTTCATTCTCCTCCTCTTCCCTTCTTCTATTCTCCTTCTCCTCCACTTCTCTCCTCCTGTTCTCCTTTTCTTCTCTTCTTCCCTCTTCTTCTCCTTCTCTCTCTCTTCCTCTTCCCTCTTCCTCCTTTCATTCTCCTCCTCTTCCCTTCTTCTATTCTCCTCCACTTCTCTCCTCCTGTTCTCCTTTTCCTTCTCTTCTTCCCTCTTCTTCTCCTTCTTCTTCTTCGCAGCAGCGGCTGCTCTCAGCAGCTCTTCTTCTTCCTCTTCTTTAACCTTTAATTTCCTCTGATGCCTTTTTTGTTTTTTCTTCTCTCTTTTTTCTCTCCTTTTTAATTTTAATTCAGCCTTGAGTCTTTTCTCAGTCTCCATATTTTCAATCTTTTTTTCAAGCTGAGAAACATAATCTCTCAAGTGCTGATTTTCAGACCTCAATTGTTTTATTTCTTCTGCTTGAACATCTGGTGGAGGTGGCAAATAACCTTCAAAAATTGGTTCTTGCTCACTCATTTCAGACGGTTCTGGCTCCTTTTCAGCCGGGATGTCAGCCTCATTACATGTATGGCCTCCTTCATCTCCTTCACTTTCACCTTCTTCTTCTTCTTTTTCTTCTTCTTCATCTTCACCTTCATCTTCTGCTACTTCTTCTTCCTCATCCTCTTCCCCTTCAACAGGAAAGCCAATCATATTTTTTTCAGCATTAGAGATGTTGGTCATTCGACTCAAAATCTGAAAATAAACATAAAAAGGTAAGCTAAAAATAAAACAATGAAATAATGATACTGCGACCATGGTCGCAGTTTATTTATGAAATATTTTGGATAAGAATGCGACCATGGTCGCAGTATGTTTGTCGTGCACAAATTTATCTGCCAAGACATGCAGCTCAACACTGCGACCATGGTCGCAGTTTATTTATGAAATATTTTGGATAAGAATGCGACCATGGTCGCAGTATGTTTGTCGTGCACAAATTTATCTGCCAAGACATGCAGCTCAACACTGCGACCATGGTCACAGTTTATTTATGAAATATTTTGGATAAGAATGCGACCATGGTCGCAGTATGTTTGTCGTGCACAAATTTATCTGCCAAGACATGCAGCTCAACACTGCGACCATGGTCGCAATTCTGTTGAAAAGGGTATTTTCAAGAGAATGCGACCATGGTCGCACATTATTTGTCAGGCAGAAAACGAACTGCGAAAGGTGCAGCTCAATACTGCGACTATGGTCGCATTTTATTTGTACTACACATAAAAAGAAGTTTAACTTACAATATTGCTGTCAATCTTTTTTAGATCAACTTCAAGTAGAGATCTGCTAATATTTTGGAGGTCCCATCTTACTGCGCGTGGGTTTTTTCCTCCAAATCAGACCTCTGCTCAAAAATAGGTGCCCTCTCACACAGCCAATACTGCAAAAATGAAAAATTAAATTAGTTTCCACAAATTTTCTCAATTTATGGGTAAATTTCATACAATGTTGGCCAAATTTGAGATTTCTACTCACAATAATTTGCACGGAGCATCCTTGCAGCTCGTACGTGGTTTGCCTGAAGATGTCCATTGAGTCAATCAGGAATTGCCAAACAGTTTTTGCCCAGTATATTGTCCTCATCAGTTGCATATTGGCAATCTGTTCCACAATATACCACGGCACCGTGCATTTACTGCCAGAGAAGAAAAGCGTGGCCGACATGTACAGGATGACTAATGTGGTAAAGTCTTGAGCTGCAAGTCTATTTATGTCTCTTATAATTTCATTTATAGACAATTGCTGCTCAGATTGTTCATCCGTGTCACATCTAATATATCCCTCTTCCTTCTCTTGACAAGAAGATCATCCAAAGCATCTTCAATAGATACTTTTGTGATCTTCTTTATATTGGGGAAAAAATGTTTTATAACCCCTCTATCTTTCATCGTACATGTCTTATTCATCACAAAATCTGCCCCATTGACAGGTAGACCAAAAGTTAGGGCAACATCCTCCACTGTTAACTCAATCTCTTTGCCCCCAATTGTAAAGGTCTTTGTATTCCTGTCATACTTGTCTAAAATACGTAGTACGGCAACGTTTGATTTTAGAGCCTTTTCAGCACCAAATTCTTCATTGTAGAACGCCATGAAGATTGGGCCAAATGGGGTATTCTTCATCGCCTCTACGAAATCAGCCTGTATGTACTTCTTAAATTTCTTCATTAACTGGCACATTGGTTTTATGCTTGATCTCAGAGGACGAACCTGTATCTGTTGTTTACCTACGTAGGAAGAAAAATTAAACACTTTAGACCAATGATTATTTAAAAATTATAAGGGAATAAAAAGCATATTTGTTTTTTAATAAACTGCGACCTCGGTCGCAGTCATGCATTGCAAAAAAAAAAAAAAACTAGAACGAGGACTACACTGCGACCAAGGTCGCATAAGACTACAGTTCAAACAGAAACAACTGCGACACAAGTTTGATAAAAACATATTATTTAAAATGAACGGCGACCTTGGTGAAGACTTGAGACTACAACTCTTATTTAAACAACTGCGACCCCATGTCGTCAGTATGTAAGAAAAAAAAAAGTAAGTTTCATATACTGCGACCTACGTCGCATTCGTCTACAAGGAAAGGTTAAAAAAAAAAAAAATTCCAAAGTCGCACAGATCTGAACTGCGACACAGTAAAAATAGAAGTAAATAATAAAAACTTTCAAAAAATAGGACCTTTATCGTCTCAAGTTTGAAAATCTCTTTCTTAATTGCGACCATAGTTCCAATATTTAAAAAAAATTAAAAAAACGTGCGACTTCAGAAATAAATCTTGAAAAAATTTAAAATTATTAAAATACACAAACCCTAAAATTTTTTGAAAATATCATTTTTGTAGTACCTTTTTCGATGGATGATTTCTTAGGCGCCATCAGTTGCAAATATGTTTTTTAAAAAACGGATCAAATTTTTGAAGGAAAAGAACTAATTGGATCAGAATCGTCGGTTGAAGTTTTAGAGCTGTAAATTGTTTTGGAAGACAATTTTTTTACAATAAGGTAAAATGTTGTGAGGGAGGGTATTTTCGAAAAATACAATGTTGAGGTGACTTGCATTTAATTGGACGGGATTTTACAGGATTTTGTCCGCCAAATTTTTTTACAGATGTGGGGCGGTGATGTTGCCACGCCCGCAGGCTGAGAAAACTCTCTCAGCCTGCAGGCTGAGGTATAGTAAGCCCTATATATATATATATATATATATATATATATATATATATATATATATATATATTATATATATATATATATATATAGTGAGTTGATCCCCTAAGAACGGTTCTCACGAATTCATGTGAGAACTTTCACGTGGGCCGTCAGATCTGATAGAGATCTAGTTTTATTTGATTTGATCTATCAGATCCGACGACCCACGTGAAAGTTCTCACAGAAATCCGTGAGAACCGTTCTTAGAGGATCAGCTCACTATATATATAATATATATATTCAAAAGTATATTAAAATTTTATTCTTTTCTATTTCACATGAATTTGCACGCTGGAAAAATGTAGTTTTTTTTCCTTCTCTCTGAAAAACAGGGCCTTTTGGTAGATGGTGACCAATAAACCCAAAGATTGAAGTCCACAGGTCTGGGAAGCCCTCTCCTGAAAAGCGTCTCTTTCTTCCTCTCTTCTCTCTCTCTCTCTCTCTCTCTCTCTCTCTCGCTTGTTTACTTATATTTCTTTCTTTTCTCGATACGTTCACATTCATCCCCCTCTTCAACTCAATTCTGATTCCTCCCCCCCCTCAATCCCAATTTCCCTATTTCATTTTTAAAAAGACTAGATTGAATCCAACCCTATTCTTGTTTCCTCTTACTCTTCTTGCGGATAAGCTTGTTCCCTCAAAAGGTGAAAGAAATAAAAGAGAAGAAACAACTGTCATCTACTCATTTCAAATTTCAATCGTTCTATAAATACCCATATCTCCCCTTTCGCAAATCCCTCAACTGGGTTTCTCTCCTTCTCAATACACACAGTTTCTTTTTTGTTTGTTTCTTTTGTGTTGAGTAGCCATGAATTCTTTGGTTGCTACCAGTAGAAACTTTCGGCAGGCCGCGAGGATCCTCGGCCTGGATGCCAAGCTTGAGAAGAGCCTTTTGATCCCTTTTCGGGAGATTAAGGTGGAGATCTTTTATGTTTTTTTTGTTTAAATATATTTTCGTGAATTGGAGTTTAGTTTGATTATGGGTTTTTTTTTGTTGTTTGTAGGTGGAGTGTACTATCCCTAAAGATGATGGGAGTTTGGCTTCTTTTGTCGGGTTTCGGGTCCAGCACGATAATGCCCGTGGACCCATGAAAGGTGGGATCCGATATCACCCGGAGGTGAGCTCTCTCCTTTATTCATGATTATTATATAGTTATTTCTAGCCATACGCTGTAGGCAAAATAGATGTCAGTGGATATTTTAAAGTTCATTTTGTATGTGAAATTTTTTGCCCAAGATGTCAACTTTAACTCAGTTAATGATGTATTTATGCAAATTATTTGATGTGTTACGGTTGCTGAAATTTGGCTGACTCAATTAAGATTGCTAATACATTTTGGCAGTATCGGAGATTGGATGTCATATGAAATAACTAAATGTTTCTTAGGCTTTCTATAATAGTGCCGATTGTGATTTGTTTAAATGGGTGCATGCAGTAAATTAGATTAAAAGATCTTCCTTAATGTGCTAAAAATAAAGTATTTTCATCTTTGGAATTTTTGCTCTCTTCATCCATTGGTTATGCTTTATCATTTGCTCCTTGGATTTTGATTCTTGGTTTATAAAAAATATCTCGAGTAAATGATCAAATATTGCGGGGAAATGTGGTGTTTGCGCAACGTGACCTGCTTATGGCCCTTGTGCCTTTGTGGGATAGTACACATTTGCTTTAGTTTGTATGAATTTAAGCAGGTATGGTTGAAGGACCTTGTCACCTATCTCAATGAAACAAACCCTTCATTAGTTGGATTATTGTGCTTTTTCGTCACTTACTCCTGGATATTCTGTTTTAGCTTTTAGTTTGTGCTTCTCTTTTTATCCATATTTTTTTTGCCTTTTTGTATGGGATGGTTATTTGACTTTTTGCAGATATTCTCTTTATTCTATTTTAATATTTAATCTATGTGATCTATTTGATTTTCAAGTAGACATTAATGTAGAAAATTTAGTATCTCTATAGTTGTTTCTTGAACTAAAAATAGACAACTTGTTCGCTCTTGTGGATTTCAAGATATGTAATTGTCAGAGGCTGATTTAATTTTTTTTATGTTTGATGAGTTGTAAATATCACATATGACATTCTAATGGTTCTGTATCTGTCGTAACTATATGGTTCTTTGCTGATTTCAGTGAACTATCTCTTATTATTTTTGGACAATTAAATTTTTTATGCTAATAACAGAGTGCTAACTAGCAGTAAATCTTCCTTGATGATTAGCTTCGTGCATTTAGGTCACAGATCATATCAGGGCCATCATGAATCGATGTGACTTGCCCCACTTTATACAAATTCTGTCAGGGATAACAGCGTGTGCTTATATAGAGCTGGTCTCTTTAGATCCATATTAAGCCTCAATTGAGTTTTTTCCTCATTACTATTCATGAATAACAGCTACCTAGTTTCATGGAAGTTTATTTAGGAAGTATAAGGAGCTATGAATTTGGATCTGTAACCACTCATCACAGCAATATGTTGTCACTCATCTAGTGTGATTCTAAAGTCTTATCATTTTCCGATACAACTTTTCTTTCAGGAAAATATCTCATAATCTCATACTTCATTCCTTCTACGAACCATTTCTCCATATTAATACATAACAATAATCATCAAGATCTATCTAGCATGCCCTGCTGCTATTGGTCTATCAATGGCATGCATTTCCTGTTGAAAAGCACATTAAGTTCTCCATTCTGTTACCTGGTGGCTTCTGTAGCTTATGTTGCCTCCGTTTTGTCTTTTATAGGAAAATGTGATATAAAATTGTTAGAGGAAACATCATCTACGTTCTGTCTTTTATTGGAAAATGAAATATGAAATTGTTGTAGGCAACAACATTAACTGATCTTGGATCCTTAGCATGCATTGGAACCCCGGTTTTGGCTTTCTCTGATGTAGATTGGTGCATTAAGTCAGTCATAGATCACGATTGAAGTTTCATAGACTGCTTGCGCTATTTCTCTGAAGCATTTATATAAATTTCTTTTGGCAGGTTGACCCTGATGAGGTAAATGCTCTAGCTCAACTGATGACCTGGAAAACAGCTGTAGCAGACATACCATATGGTGGAGCAAAGGGAGGCATTGGGTGTGCCCCTGGAGAGTTAAGTAACAGTGAGTTGGAACGCTTGACTCGTATTTTTACTCAGAAGATCCATGACCTTATTGGTATCCATACAGATGTTCCCGCTCCTGATATGGGAACTAATGCACAGGTGCATTCTTTCATCCATTAATTCTTATCTCTTTAATTTTCATTTTCCATGCTTGTTCTCATAATACCTAAATGCCTTTTACAGACAATGGCATGGATTTTAGATGAGTACTCCAAGTTCCATGGCCACTCACCAGCTGTTGTTACAGGAAAGCCAATAGTAAGCATCATCATAACTGTGCAAGACCATTTATGACATTCATTAGGATTCTTAAGGTTAGGTTCATATGAACTAATTGTTGCTTCATTTCATTTGTTATTTCTAGGATCTTGGTGGTTCATTAGGAAGAGATGCTGCTACTGGACGTGGTGTCGTATTTGCAACTGAGGCTTTATTAACGGAGTATGGAAAGTCTATTTCCGGACTGACCTTTGTTATTCAGGTGAATTTTATGTTAATTTGTTTTCCTCCCCATTTATCCATACATATTGTATCTCATTGTGAGCAGGGGGCTACGCCTAGTTGTGCTAGCTTAGTGTAACTAATCATAGTTTCATTTATATGCTACAATCATGTCTTTCAGATAATTCACCATAGTTGCAAACCTAAGTGTTGAATGCATTTTAGGAACATCTAAGTTTCAAACTCTCTGCAAGCAAAGTTACAAGTCAAACCTGCCCTCTTTTATATGTGTCAGGGCTTTGGGAATGTTGGTTCATGGGCTGCGCAGCTCATTCATGAGAGAGGAGGGAAGGTCATTGCAATTGGAGATGTATCAGGTGCAATAAAAAATTCAAACGGCATAGATATTCCTGCCCTTGTCAAGCATAAAGCTGAGGGTGGTGCTTGAAAGATTTTCAAGGTGGAGATGCATTGGACCCAAATGAATTGCTTGTGCATGAATGCGATGTTCTCTTGCCCAGTGCCTTGGGTGGAGTCCTCCACAGGTCTCAACCATTTTGTCTTTGCTTATATCTTGTTGTTAGCTTATCTGTTTATGTCACTGCTTTCATTGCTTCAATATGTAGATTTTAAAAATTATTTGAAAATTTGTCTTCGGTATTAAAGAATATTTACACTATTGTTTCCTCTCATATAGCTACGACTATTTAAAATTATGCATTTCATGAAAAGTTTATTTTCATTGATGACCTGGAAATTTGACTCAGTTTTTCTGTCAGTTTATGAAATCCATGTGATCTTTTTAGCGAAACATGATCACGCGGAAGATTTGTTCCATTTCTTGTTTTTAATCCCACACGACAATGATTGAACTTTTTGATCCTGTATTAGGAGTTTGTTTTGGTTACAAGCGTGCACTGGTTCAATAGTCATGTGGTGATATATTACTAAAACTTTTAAGATTTTTTTACCTTTTGTTAAAGGGAAAATGCTGCTAATGTGAAGGCGAAGTACATAATTGAAGGGGCTAATCATCCAACAGATCCTGAAGCAGATGAGGTAGTTTCACTCTCAACAATATCATTAGAAGTGATATTTTGTATTTCACTCGAGCTTTCTGAGTTGTTCAACCTTGTTGGTGCAGATACTATCTAAAAAGGGAGTGGTTATACTACCCGACATATATGCCAATGCCGGAGGTGTGATTGTCAGTTATTTCGAGTGGGTTCAGGTCCGTAAAATGAAGTTGACACTATTATATCTCTCGACTTCTATGCATGTAAATGCAATGATCTTTTTCATTAAAATTTTCTTCCTCTCTTGATTTTGGTAGAACATCCAAGGATTCATGTGGGATGAAGAGAAGGTTAACATGGAGCTTCAGAAGTATATGATGAGCGCTTTCAAGAACATCAAGACAATGTGCAAAACTCATGACTGCAGCCTCAGGATGGGAGCGTTCACCTTGGGGGTGAACCGGGTTGCCCGTGCCACTATCCTGAGGGGTTGGGAAGGATAAGAAATACCAAAAAACTGTTATCCCCATACAAATATTCACCAGGACATTATTTGGGAAGGCAAAGAAGTCTCTTTATTTATTTACCATTTGCATTTTCTTTCCCATAAATAACAGTAGGAAAGCAGATAGTGTTGATCCTTTTTCAAGCCCTGTTCTTTGCTTTGTGTAATTGCATTAGAAATTAATGAAAAACAAAAAAATACTTTCCGCAGTCTTGTTTCAATATTCTGCTCCTGATTTGCTCTCTTGAATCTGTATCAGTTGTCCTGCCTGTCACTGAATAATTGGTGCTTGTTACATTAATGTTTAGTTTTCGTTGCTTATTTTTGCTGTTTTGAATGCATGCTATTTTGCTTACCTATATTGTGCAAATTTGATCCATTTCTTGGCTTTTCAATCATAATACATACAAAGAGTTTTGCATTATCTTTATTCTATGTATAGATGATAATAGAACCTTGTGAATCTATCCTTGGACTTGTATTTGTTACAGGTGTTTAATGGTTCAATAATTGTGAGTAAAATGTGAGAGGAGAGGGTAAAAATCTTGTTGAAAGAGTTTTTTAAGCTCTGTTAGAGTTTAGCTACAGATCGATGCAATTAATGGTGTCAAATACGAGAGTGTATCGGTCGTATCAATGATGGATTGCATAGGAGAAACATGACCTAGTCGACTAATGATACAAACAGAGCGTTGAAAAATTCGTTTCACTACAGACTAGTCGACTAGGCCAAATACCTAGTCGACTAATAGAAGAAATTAGTCGACTACGGTATTGGCCTAGTCGATTAATACAGCTGCAGCGATCTAGTTTCCAAATTTGATTCTGATTTTGTTTCTGATCCGAATTAGGTGTTTTTGGTTTTCTTTCCTTCGTGGTTACTTTGGCTATATAAAGAGGGGTAGTGTCCTCAATATTTATAATCTGTAATTGATTGATTCAATAAGAACTCTCTCTCCTTACCCCAAGGACGTAGGCAAATTGTCGAACCTCGTTAAATTTGTGTTCTCTCTTTTTTTTCTTTATTTAATTGTTTGTGTGATTTATTGACTATTCTCTGTTATCCATCTTCTCTGTTGATTGGATTTCTAACAAGTGGTATCAGAGCTTTCTGGGTTTGACGGGGAGTTTTCGTTCAGGTGGAGTAAATCAACTTGGAGACTGTCTGCAACTTCGTTCAGAGATAAAGATCTGATCTTTTCTATTTGGATTTGTTATCACTAATTATTTTCCGCATTGTGTTGAGAAATCTATTGAGAAGATGGCTAGAGAAAGTCAATCCACGGTGAAATCCTTGAACCCACATCTGATGAAGATCGATGTGGTAAAGTTTGATGACACGAACAATTTTGAGATATGAAGGTGTAAGGTGAAGGATACATTGACGACATCAAATCTTGAAGACACTCTACGATTAAAAGAAAAGTCGGAGGAGACTTCTGAAAAGGATTGGGACAAAATGAATAGGACAACATGTAGTCTTATAAGGTGTTGTTTGACACAAAACATCAAGTATCATGTGCTACATGAGACATCTGTAATGAAGATGTGGGAGATTCTCAAGAAGAAATATCTGAGAAAGAGTATCGAATCTCGACTACTTCTAAATATGAGACTTTATCGCTTCTAGTTGAAAAAGAGACTCTCCATTGTTGAGCACATGAATGACTACACGAAGCTTCTTACAGAGATGTGAATATCGAAGAAGAGGATAAGACATTAATTTTTTTGAATTCTCTTCCTGATGAAGAGTATAAAACCTTCGTCCCCACCTTGATTAATGGGAGACAATCACTTAACTATAATGATGTGTTGGCTGCTCTTGTAAATTATAAAGTAAGAAAGAAGGATAAACAAGAAGGATAAACAATCTTCTTCCAATAGTACATCACCAGAGGCGTTAGTAGTAAGAGACAGAATTTTCAATCAGAAGGGCAAAGGCGTTCGCGGGAGATCGAAGTCCAGACCAGGGTTCAGAGATCTGAAGAAGAAACAGTGTGCCTTCTGCAAAGAGTGAGGACACTGAAAGGTTGATTGTACAAGGATCAAAAATAAGGAGTCGAAGACTGAGGCAAATCTCGCACAGGTGATAAGTGATTAGTCTCTAAAATTACATATTTCATACCACATCTTCACATTTATATAATATTAAATCTTGTTAATAACACCTGTCTTGTATGTTTATAGGTCCATGGCATGAAATGAAGAAGCCGCCCAAATATCCCATTTAATGGTGACTAAAAGCCTACAAAAATAGCCATTGACCTTGGAGGGTGATTTCGTCAAAACCGGGTGTCCAAATTCAGAATTCAAGAAGTACAGCCGATAGGGGGACAAGCGGGGACACGCAGCAGGCGGCGCCACGCGTGCGGCCCCAGAAGTGCCGCAAGAGTTTGGAGCCGCACGTCATGATTTGACGCGCGGCTCCGTACACGCTCCCTGGTGCCCCCTTTCGCCTATATATAATCTTGAGATTTTCAGAGCTGAAGAGGGAGGAGTTATGAGGATAGTTTTTAGGGTTTTCTCTCTCTATGTTGTCATTTTTAGAGTAGTTTAGGTTAGTTCTTCATCTTCTTTGTATTTTTTATTTCTTGTAGATCTTGTAATATGAAAGAGAGTAGTACATGGGTGAAAAGCAAAAGTGCTTGTAATGGAAGGTGACAATCTATAAAAGGTTCTTTTTATCTCTCCTTGTTTTTCTTCTCTCTAACTCCTTTTACATGCTTGGCTAATTTTCTCTCATGGCAATTAACTACTAATCACTAACTTGCTAACTTATTAGTTGATAATCCACATAAATCTAATAGCCTCTACTTGGTTTTGCTCTTGCAAGAGCCATTAATGGCCCATGATGATGGATTCTAACACTCTAACATCCTAACTCTCTAACAAGCTAACATTAATTTATTCCATGCTTGCTCTTGTTCAGTTTTGATAGTTTAAGTGTAGCTTGCACTTGTTTGTTGAGTTTGGATGTGATGAGTTATCTTATGGGTCATACTTTGAAACGCTCTTGAACCAAGGACTAGTGATGACCAAGGATATATGTGAGGCAACTATCACTAAGAGGTTAGCATGGTTAGTGGAGCTATTAGTAGTTGGTAGTCATGAGTTATTTTTCTTTTTTACTTTGTTTTAACAATATATCAAAAATCACAAAAATCATCTTTTCTATGTTTCCCACTTCTTTGCTTTCACCGCACTCTTCTCTTTTCATTCTTTTTTTCTTTTCTTTTGATTCTTTAAAATGTTGAAGAAACTTTAA
Organism: Agave tequilana; assembly: GCA_038442645.1. Classification (NCBI taxonomy): domain Eukaryota; kingdom Viridiplantae; phylum Streptophyta; class Magnoliopsida; order Asparagales; family Asparagaceae; genus Agave; species Agave tequilana. The sequence continues at coordinate 119,196 of JAVJIF010009516.1, read as the reverse complement.
CACTCACGTGAACATTCTGGTAAAGGTTCTATCACTTCCCGTCCCTATGGATTCGAATTGTTTAGCCTCTATGTTATAACAGAAGTATCGAGGAAGCCAAAGCACGCATTTTAACTCTTATTTTCAAACACACTTTTCGTGCACAGTTTTCCCTCGATCAAATTTTGGCGCTGTTGCCAGGGATGAGAACGGTTTGATTTCACATTTTGTTAACTTTTCTTTATTTTTGGTGTGTAGGTAAAATTATTAGCATTGCAGAAGTCCACAGTTGCTTTTGTGTGGTTGGGTAAATTCTTGTATATTGTTATATTCTGTTGCTAGTTTCTGTTACCTGTGCACTATAATAATTTAAGAACTAAAATACGGAAAATTGGATGCTTTAAAACGGTTTAGACATTTGCATCTAGGCACGTGTCGATTTCAATTCTAATATTCTGTATTTTGTTCTTGTGTTATGGTGATCTTGACAGAGACGTATATATTGCATTGCATATAGTTTAGGACAAACACGTGGGTGATTTATGCTCTTGTGTGTTTTGTTCTTATCTATATTTGCTCACTTGCACGAATTGAGTTAAAGGCAACACCTAATACAACATAAAGTGGGGGAAGTCATTACCCTTTCTTAACCCAAAAATCACCTCCCCACTCACATAACCCAAGCCTTAATAAAAATTGCTAGACGTTGGCCCATAGGGACATCTCGGACTCATTTAAGAGATTCACCTAAAGCGAAAGTTATTAGAAATTGACTATTGTCAAATCGGTGTCAAAGGATGGGGATTGAGAGGCGAAACCTCGAAGAACAGTGGTTTGACATAATTAGGCCCGTTGCTCTAGCACGGATACCTCTCACTGATCTTGTCTCTACCTGGCTGATTAACTTGTGGTCAGATTCTGACAGTGTACCCCCCATGAACAGTCTAAATAGTTAGAAGTCGTCTAGGTCTAAGTCAATCCTAGCATAGGCTTATTTTCTTTTTCCTTTTTCTTTATTTGTTGTTTGTTTGTTTTCTTTTTTGTAAATTATGAAATGGATTTTAACAACAATATTTTTTTAATCCTAATATGAATCTATATTTCACCCCAACCTCATTTGACTCGGATAACCTGACCCGACTATGTACAATATGAACCAACCATATATGCCGAATTGGAATTATCCGACTCAATATGTGCCCCAGTCTCAATACTATGAAAAGACTGGAATAATCATTACCACTCTTCATAGAGTCAGTGGGGGGTTACAACTCTCCCAAATCATATGGTGAGTGACTTTACCAACATCCAGCTTCATATACTCCTTCTCCCGAACAACCATTAGAAGAACAAATTGACTGAAAAAAGAGGATGGAAGGTTTAGAGGAACTCGAGCGAAGAATTCAAAATATAGAAGACCCAAAATCCCATCAAAATTTTCAAATCCAAGATCCTTACTCCATTTTTCAACTCCTACAGTAAGAACATACCAACTTAGAAAAAAGTACGGAATCCATGATTCAATTCTAAAGCGATCCTTTCAATATGATAGAAGTTAGACTTAGTCGATTGGAAAACATGTGTAAGAATAAGGAAAACTTTCCCTACCCAATTTTGACTATTCCTAACACTTCTAATCATATTGATGAAAATAAAAAATCATGAAACCTTGAAGACTTTGACCAAGATTCAATTTCACTACAAAACCTTGAACTTGATCAATATCAACCCATTGACAAACTGGCAAGTTTTCATTTCAATGAAATTGAACTTAAATATGAATGTGAATCAGACCCATCACTTTGTGATTCAATTTCAATTTTTGAATCTATGTTGACTCTAACATCCTTACCCAAGTTGGACCCATTACTCGAGCCAACATTGATTCCTGTATCCATGAATTTTGAAATTGAACCATTTCTTTTGGATAGTCACATTTCATTGATGGGAATGGAATGTGAAACTAAATTCTTTAATTTGGACTCAACTCTTGAACCTAAACCGACTCTGAACCCAAAGTTGATTTTCCCGAGTTAGTATTGGTTCCCGAATTTTTCATTTCAAAGCCTAAATCATCCATTCAATAAAACCACATTCTATTGTTGGACCAAGGTATTAACCAGAATGATTCAGTGATACTTTTTCAAGATTGGTCATGTAAAGGGAATAATTTTCATGATGGGATCTTGCATGATCCTATTATAATTGAGGATTGTAAATATGTAAATACAAAAGAGGTCAATAAAGGTGGATTTCGTGAGCCACCACATTATTTTGATTGGGTAGCAACCCTTAGCCCAATCAGACCACCACCATATCGGAGCCACCACCATGAGGTAATTTTTCTTCCTTTCCATTTGTTCATGTATATACACATTCACGATGCATTGAGGACAATGCATGAGATAAGTGTGGGGAGGGTTTACTAACGTAGGTTGTTTAAATTTTTCTTTCTTTTACACTTCTTTTCAGGAAATTTTAAAATTTTTTTTGTATAAAAACTCTTTTTCTTTTTACAAAACTTTTTAAAATAAGAGAAATAGTTTTGATTTATTTTTAGGAAAATTAAAATTATCTTAGGAATTAGGAAGACCTAAATTTATGAATTTTTTAAACCGAGTCAAAATAATAGATCTTGTTTAAATTTTAGGATAAGAAAGTAAGATTGGAAAGATAATTTGATCTTGAATTTTTTGCCTTAGATATATGCACCACACACACAATTTTTTTGGGATTAAAACAAAAACTAAAAATGCCATAAAAAATATAAGAAAGGAAAAATGATGATAATAAAAATCACTTATTGAAGTTGGGTGGTTATGCTTTAGAAAGCATGATTATTCACGCTTATAACGGTGGACAAAAATAAAATAATCATCTTTAGTTTTATGACCTTGTTTACTCGAGTCCTTAAGCTCGAGGGATGTTTTCTCATTTAGTGCCCTAAGACTATCTGATTTGGGAGTCATTGGCTAAAGGCTCACTACCCGGATAAGCTAGAAATCCTAAGAAAATTAAGAGAAGAAAAAAGAAATAATTCAAATAAATGGCATGAAAGTTAGAGTCAATATCCTAAAAATCTTTACAGTTCACAAAGTGTATATTTTCTGAAAGTTTTATGGAAGATTAAAGAATCGATTCAATTTTAATTTTTATATTTAATTTATATTAATTTTGCATTTAGAATTAGTTTAAGGAAGAATAATTTCTGGTTAACCTATAATCGCGGATCACTAAAATTTTTGCAAAAATATTTCAACAATTTTCTCTATTTCAAAATTCCTTTTTAAAAAACTAATATTTGATTTATTTCTTTATAGATTTTGTGGGTGTAATCCGCTGAAAACCCTCAGGAGACAAAACTCCTCTTCTGGGGAAACCTAAATGTTTAACGGCTTGTTACACACGCTCAGTGCAATCGCGTCGCCTACGAAAGTGGTGTAATAATCTTCTTAGTTAATTTTCTGTTTTGCTCGGGACGAGCAAAAGATAAGTGTGGGGGTGATGGTCTCTTTAAATTGCATATTCCATACCATATCTTCATATTTATTTAATATTAAATCCTGTTAATATACTTGTCTTGTATGTTTCTGGTTTATGACATGAAATGAAGAAGAAGCCCAAAAATCTCATTTAATTGGTGATTAAAAGCCTATAAAATAGCCATTGGTCTTGGAGGATGGTTTGTCAAAACTGGTGCTCAAATTCAGAATCCAAGAAGTACAACCGACAGGGGGGACAAGCGGGGAGCACGCAACAGGCGGCGTCGCGCGCGCGGCCCTAGAGTGCCGTGAAAACGTGACAAAAGCCGCGTTTCTGCGGCAAAGAGCTTGGAGCATCGCGTCGTGATTTGACGCGGGGCTTCTTACACGCTCCCTGGTGCCCCCTTTCGCCTATATATACCCTGGGATTTCCAGAGCTGAAGAGGGAGGAGTTTTGAGGATAGTTTTTAGGATTTTCTCTTCTTTGTTATAGTTTTTATGGTAGTTTAGGTTAGTTCTTCTTCTTTTTCCTTTTTGTATTTTTCATTTCTTATAGATCTTGTAATAAGAAAGAGAGTAGTACATGGGTGGAAAGCTAGAGTGCTTGTAATAAAGGTGACAATTTATGAAAGATTTTCTCTTTATCTCTCCTTGTTTTCTTCTCTCTAACTACTTTTACATGTTTAGCTAATTTTCTCTCATGGCAACTAATTACAAACCACTAACTTGCTAACTTCTTACTTGATAATCCATATGAATCTAATAGCCTCTACTTGACCTTTCTCTTGCAAGAGCCATTGATGGCTCATGATGATGGATTCTAACACTCTAACATCCTAACTCTCTAACAAGCTACATTACTTTATTTCATACTTGCTCTTGTTCAGTTTTGATGGTCTAAGTGTAGCTTGCATTTGTTTGTTGAGTTTGGATGTGATGAGTTATCTTATGGGTCATGCTTTGCAACGCTCTTGAACTAAGGACTAGTGATGACTAAGGATATATGTGAGGCAACTATCACTAAGAAGTTAGCATGATTAGTGGAGCCATTAGTAGTTAGTAGCCATGAGTTTTCTTTTCTTTTTACTTTGTTTTAACAATATATCAAAAATCACAAAGACCATCTTTTCTATATTTCTCACTTCTTTGTTTTCACCGTATTCTTCTCTTTCCATTCTTTCTTTTCTTTTCTTTTGATTCTTTAAAACATTGAAGAAACTTTAACTCACGTGAACATTTCGGTAAAACTTCTATCACCTCCTGTTCCGTGGATTCAACCGTTTAGCCTCTATGCTATAACGGAAGTATCGAGGAAGCCAAAGCATGCACTTTTAACTCTTGATTTCAAAACATACGCTGTTCGTGCACGATTTTTCCTCCATCGATCAGTACACAAGCTGATACTTTACAGACAGGTGGATTAAACTCAGACTCATCGGTATTTTCATTCTAAGTCAATTAGTAATTTGCAATCCGAGCAAGTAACAATATTCAACACAATTAGTAATTTGTACAATAGAAAATTGTAATAAAATGAAGAGCAATTATAGCATGCAAATAGAGAGACTGTGTGAAAGAGATAAGGAAGAGAGAGTAAGCAATCGCAAACACAAGAGGATTATTTCGAGATTCGAGCCACTTGCTCACGTCCCCGCCTTCATCGCGTGAAAGATTTCCACTATAGTTTGATCCCGCGAGATCACCTCTCTATACATTCCCTCAAAAACGAACTGGACCGGCAAGTCCTCTCACTTAATGTCTTCTACACCTTACAAATGACGAACCCTCAAGCTCGTTTGAGGTCTCAATCTCAGCAACTTTTGTTAACAACAATAAAGAAGATAACCTTTTTAAGATCACCAAAATAGCTCACAAAGCATAATCCTATAACTGAGAATGAATTTTTAGCTCATAGATTTGTGGTTAGGAAAGCTTGTAATAAGTGAAGTGTGAGAATCAAAACAAGATAGATTTGGAAAGGATTGGATTGAAGAACACTTTCTCTTTTTGAAATTTTTCTCTTTGAAAATTTGAATCTAAAAGGATTGAAGGTATTATCTCTTAGTTCTTGAGCTTTTCTTAGTTATGACTAATGGTCAATAGGGTTACTATTTGTAGGTATTTAAAAATACAGAGAAAAATCAATATAGCCGTTTTTTATTAACCACTAATCAGTTCTTTAAAAATATAGCCGTTATAGACAAAGTCTGTCAAAAACAGACAGGTCGGTCGACCGCCAACGGTCATATTTTTGACCGTTGGGAATCGTCGGTCGATTGATCTCAACCGAAAGCAAAATACTTACAGTCAGTCGACCGAGCCAGAGGTTGAACTAGAGCAAGGGCCAAGGTCTTCAATGCATAACCAAAGCATCCAAGAGTCGAGTGATGGATCCCAATCTGAAGATAGAGGTACTAACTCAACTTAGCAAACTCAAGTGCAGCTTGATGTTCAGCAAATCAACCCTCGTGAAGCACTCCTGCACCGGAAGCATTTGAGGCTCCAACAGCTGGGGCACACATAGGGACTATGTCTCATTCTAGACATGGTGCAAGTAACAGAAGGGATGGTGTTGCATCTTTCACCAATGATTTAGATGTTGCTGATGGCATCCAAGGTACGCACACTATACATGCATTATATCCCATTCACACCGATGCATGAATTCGTAGATGTTTAAGTTAAAATATCTTTCTTTTTACTGCTTCAGAAATTTATTTTAGTTCTTGCTTATCAGATGTATGAGTTGATTGGATTACATCGAAAATCATACATGTGCTAATGAACTCAATATTTTCTATTTCTGGTTTTGATATAGTATACACGCTTATGCGCAATTCTGGCTTTGATTGGATTTCTATTTCTATCGAAAAGCATACACACATAGGTCACATTTCATATTGTTATAGTATTTTTTCTTGGTTTTGTGAAGCTTCGTTATCTATAGTGTATCTTAACCTGATGTGGCCTTTACATCAGTGGGTTTATTGGTAGTAATTTGTATTAGTTAAAGGGAGCATACACACAAACATGCACGGACATCCAAATATAGTTCAGATTTATATTATAAGCTATAACGAAGACTTTAATCTGTTGCCTTTATCCTCTCCTTTTGACTAATCCGTTTCAATATGTACTTTGTACAATTTATCATAATAGTGAATAATCTTTCAAAAAAAAAAAAAAAAAGAAAAATGGTAGGGAGGCCATATGAGATGCATGAAAAAAAAAAAAACGTGTGTAATTAGCAGTTTGAACTGAGATTTTAAGCCACATTGAGAACCTGCCTACTCAAAGTGATTTTCTGGACTGAAATCATTGTGAAAATGTACAAATGCAATTGAAACATGAAGATTTTACTACTTGTTACTTCAGTAGTAGTCTGCTGTTCATGCTTCATAGTAAAAAGGAGCTATCTATTTTTTTTCTTTTTCTTTCCTTTTTTTCTTTTGATTTTCCTATCTTTAGTTGATACCCAAGTCGTCAAGATTGGTTGCGCCAAACTTCTAGCTTTTAGAGTTGAGAAGTTGTGCCAAAACAAAAACTGTTCAGAACCATGTAAAATATAGTTTCTTGTGCTTTTCTTTTATGAGTTTGTTATATGGATATGGTTTTGGATATTCCTTGATAGTATAAGTTTCCTTTTATTTCTAAATTAACCTTTTCAGGTTAACTTTTCTTGCATGACACTAGTGTACACATGTTTTAATTGACAGGTCATGGTGGTGATCTAAATGTGAGGCGTGGCCGTGGAGATCTAGGGATGATGCACACCCACCACCGGAGGGCCAACGATGGTTAGCGGAGTAGAACGATGAGGGCCAGCCTATCGGAGACACTGCTGTTTACCTAAACCGTCGGATTGCCTCTATTGCGAAGAAGGGATCTATATGGCCTATTGACAAGAAGTGGAAGGAAATGACACAGATTTCCTATATTTACACCTGGGAGTTACTTGTGGCGAATTTATAGTAGTTGGTCCTCTATTTTCATGTATTTTATAATACTATGAGTGTTCTAATTCCAACTTTAATTGTGCAGTACCAATATGATTTTAATGGGCGTCCAAATAGACGAGTTTGTTGGGTTGGCGTCCTCAAAGATTGGCGAAAGGAATGGAGGTCTGGACTGAAGAGAAAGTATAAGAAATATGGTATGAATCAGGAGGCTCTAGAGCATGTCTTGAATCAGTTGGTCCGAGAACAATGGGAGAATTTGATTACCCACTGGTCAAGCGATAAAACTAAGGTAACTACTGCAGGGAGCCTTGTTTATTATTTGAATCCATGGAAGTTTATAGTAGTCATCCAATAATTAGGATAGAGTTGCTTGTGTGAAATGGTTAATTGATTGTGTGCTGTTATAGTTGACGCACTAGTTATTTTGGGAAAATGTTTGAAGCACTAATCTGGGACAAATTCTCTCCATGCAATTATAGACATCATACATTAGTGATTGTGCTTAATTCTATGTATGTTGATAGCTATGGTGTTTAACTTTCAGGAAATTAGAAAAGCTACAGTTGTTGCCCAGTTAAGTTGTAATTGCTTTGCTGCTGTATTAAATTACCCACACATGCGAGAAAATAATCAAAAGGATTGATTTTGTGGCACTATAATAGGGGAAGATACCTGCAATTACAAGAACAGAAAAAAATTCTTTGGAGGCAAAGCCTTCCATTTCCTTGTTATATTTTTGTTTGTTATTGAGTTTAGGTATTTGAAATATGCTACAATTTTTATTTTTCCAATTCTAGTAGTATAGTAGTTTCATGAAACCGCCTCCAAGAGGCCAACCTAAAGTACTCTAAATACTATAATTTTGGAGATGCCATTCTTGATTATAGATTCTAGTCCAGGATTGAAACATATTATATTCCAAATCCACTTGCATGTATCCAAACTTGGTATATTTATCTCATATGGATACATGTCTGTAGGAAATATCAAAGAAAAATTCAGACAATCGGAAAAAGAAGGATATGAACCATCATATTGGTTCAATGGCTTATGCCCGCTTTCGAGAACAAATGGTAAGTATCATAACAGTTTACTATCTACACGCCTTTAAATTAAGCATTTGGCATTGACAACAATATGAATTTGTGATGGTAGAAAAATATGGAACCCAATTGGAAGGGTAATCCTTCGCCTTTTGAGGTGTCCTGTGCAGCCAATGAACCTAATTCTGATGCAGAGGATGCCGAGGAAGTGAAGGACAAGTTGGTGAGCACCAAACACGTGAATTTATGTTTACATGTATTAGTTAAAAAAACTCTGTTAATTTTTCTCTATTGTTTCTAGACACAGATGAAAGGTTATGTTCATGCCCAGCAAGCCCAAGGATCTGAGATGGATACACCGCCAAACAAATCAGAGATTAAGGCAAAGGCTATGGCTCTTGTCCTGGTTCCAGGAAAGTATGATTGGGTGTGAGGAATAGTTATGGGTGCCACAAAATCTCAAACTATGAAACCCGACAACTTTTGCTATGGGCAACCTTTGAGCAACAAAATGATCGTTTGGTGGAACAAAATTCCACATTCAGAGAGAACCAAAGGCTGGTTGTGGCACAAAATCAAATGATAATGGCAGAACAAAAGATAATTCAAGAATGGGCGAAATCATTTTCGCATTTGGGCACTCAGCCTCCTCCCATCCTTGATGTCGATCATATTATTTCTGGTGACCAGGTAATAAGAGAAATCAAACACCAAGTGAAAACAATTTTAGTAATTCAGTGATTGTGAGAACTCAACTAGTTTTTTGTACTTTTTGCAGGATGCTGGTGCTTCAAATGGACCTTCCTTCCACTGCATGAACCTGTGTTTTTTAGGATGTTGTTCGTCTTATTTGTTTGTTGTTAGACTTATTTGTGTAGATATGTGAAGTAGAGATATTCTTTCATGTATTTGGTTTTCTTGATGCTGTTGTAAACTTGTTCAGAATGTTGTTTTGAACTAGATGTGTTGAATATAACTGAGCTTTAGACTTGTGAATGTGAGAGTTAGGTTTTTCCTCCTGAATGGAAAGGGAATGCAAGTTCTGTATTGAATGAAAAATTTTTCTTGTTGCAGGTACAATTTGTTGTAGTGAATTCTTGATGATGTCCTTGCAAATAGTTGATGGTCGCTAAGGGCCCCTTCAACCTAATAAGTTCACGGCCAATTTGTCTGTCGCTTTTTAATTTAAGCAAACATTATTAAACGAATTATATTGCCTCAACAACTTTTGTTTAGTTATTTGAGTACATGATTTGCAATTAATACGTTGAAATTAAGTATTTGGTTTAATAAACTAAGCTTAGAAGTTGCACTAGCAAGTTCACAAGCTTGGCGAGGAACACTTCTTTGAAGCTTCATGATGTTGTTTAGAAATACTTCATGAATTTAACGTGATCGAATTAAGATATTGCATCACTGATGTACGAACGTTCATTTAGGCACATTCGATATTGTGAATGTGAATTTGAATATTTCAGATGCGAGCCACATTAGAATTCACTGAAGATAGACTCTTTGTAAGATTTCTCAGCAAAACTTCTTACAGATGAAGCAGTCTTTTTTTTTTTTTTTTTTTCAAGTAAAGATAAAATATGGGCACCTGTCTCATTAAAAAATAGGTTTGAGCAGCTATACTTGGACAGTAATATATCTCTCTATCAAGCATGAAACTTCCTTGCAGAAGGAATTTATGAGTGCACGTTTAAACTTTAAAATTAAATATACTGGTGACAACTTGATCGAAATATATAAAAAAACTAAAAATGAAAAATGAAAGGGACTCTATGGCTCACTAAATCTGCCTGAAAGCCACGAAGATGCGATGAAAATATTATAAAATGTGCTGCCGTGTTTTGCGATTAAAACTTGCTCATTTATCGTCCACTCGCTAATTTGGGCCCTCGCCAGTCACCAGTGATGATGATGACCATACAACAACCACCTGCAACCTTTCTTATAAATTTAGATTAAGAGAGGCAGGAGGAACTCGTCAGATCATCATATATAGCTATCAAATATTTGTTATGGAGTTCACTGAAGGCAAGAGCAGCGATGAGCTAATGCGAGCCCAAACAGTGCTGTGGACTCACGTCTTTAATCACATAGACGTTGTCAGTTCAATTAGAGAGAAGGGAGATGTAGACTTCATCGCCGGCGATATGTTTGATTTTATCCCCCTGCTGATGCTGTCTTGTTGAAGGTAAGAAACCCTCCTCCTCTATCAAATTATCACTCTTTTTTTGAAAATTCAGTATTTCAGTTTTGTTAGACTTGGGTATTTGCATGTGTGCAGAGTGGATCCTTCATGATTGGGGCGATGAGGACTGCGTGAAGATACTAAGACGGTGCAGGGAGGCCATTGCCTGTGAAGAGGAGAGGGGTAAGGTCATTGTCATTGATCTGGTAATGGACTCGAACAGTTGTTATCCGAAATCGGACACGTCTCAGCTTTACATGGATGCCTTGATGATGGTAGTATGCAGGGAGCTGAGCGAGGGGAGGAGGAAGCTTTTCATTGATGCAGGGTTTACGCGATACAAGATGACACCAGCTCTCGGTCCGCGATCAGTCATTGAAGTCTATCCATGATATGGTAGAGGATCTCACATGTCCACGATGAACAAGGGAGAGGGACTATTTCTGTTGTCTGCAATATGTATCTTTGTATTGGGCTAAATATCGTTTGTTTTAGAAAGTTTTAATGAGTGGAGTTCATCATTAATTGGCGGGCCTCTCCTATCTTCTCTTTTCACTTTTTGCCAAATTAGTGAAAAAAAACGCAAGTAATCGTACTTTCTAAAAGAACACTATTTCCGAAGGTTCAGAATCAAGATCAGAGTTGTCGAAAATAATCACAATGGGCAAGAACAGAGAACAAAATAGAGAACATAGATTTAACGAGTTTCAGCAAATTGCCTACATTCTCGGGACGGAAGGGAGAGAGAGATCTTCTTATCAATCAAAACACCAATACATGTTACAAAGTAGGGTACAATGCCCCTCAATATATAGCTAGAGAATTTCATAGAAAAAGAAAACCAAAAGTTCAGAAAACGAATCAGAAAACAATTAGGAAACTGCTAGAACAGACTTACGGTTGACTGCTAGGCCAATTTGCTCTGCTCTCCAAAAACCAATTTACGGGTCGGTCGACCAACAGGCTTCTTCTGGATTTCAAGTAACAGGTCGGTTGACCGGGCGGTCGACCGCCATGCTCCTTCTTTTTTCTGTTGTACGTTATGCACATCGGTCTATCGGGCGATCAATCGACCTATGCTCTGCGCGGCGCTCTCCTTTGATGTATTGGTCTTACTGAACTCCAAATCTCTGGGCTATATCCACAAGAGTTAAAAAAAAACTCTATCAACTAGATTTTTTATTCTCTCCCCACAATTCTCCACCTCGGTGAAGGTTTCACAAATCTAAGCCGAACACATTGAAAAATTAATTTTAGCTCAGAAAACAGGCTGTACTATTACGACTACTTACGTACCCCTGCCTAAGGGATCAAGCCACACATAGTTCATCTAAACGAGCTCCAGTAAAATCAAGCAACTAGAAGGATATGGAGTAAGTTCTTACAATGATTGAACTTAGCTCCCGAAATCACCTTGGTAAGCATGTTTGTTGGATTCTCCTACATGTGAATCTTCAGCATTAGATCACCTTTTTCGAGAATCTCTCTAATAAAGTGAAATATTTCATCAATGTGTTTCATCCGTGCAAGTTAGACCTTATTCTTCGCCAAATAGATAGCACTGATGCTATCACAATTGATCCTCAACTGATTATGTTCGATACCCAAATCATCAAATAACCCTTGAAGCCAAACGCCCTCCTTTATAGCCCTTGTCATGGGTATATACTCAGTTTCTGTTGTCAACAAAGCTATAGTAGACCATAAGTTGAGTGCTAACTCACTGGTGATTGGGACAATGTGAAGAGATATCCCATCGCAAACCGGCACTTGTAAATTTTCTAGCATAATCGGAGTCAACTTATCCCGTACACTCTTGCTTACCATTGGTATCATTCTCAAATACCAATCCAATATCTATCGTACCTTTGATGTACTGTAGAATTCAATTCACCGCCTCTCAATGACCCTACTGAGATAGTGCATGTATTTGCTAACCATACTGATATCTTGTGACAAATAAGGCATTATGCACATCATAGCATACATCAAGTTACCCACTTCACTAACATACAGTACATGAAACATATACTCACGTTCTTCAATTATAATAGGAGACATAGTATCTCTAAACTTGAAGTGAGGAGCCAACGATACACTTAGAGACTTCATATAACCAGTGATAGTGAACTTCTGAAGTACCGTTTGCAGATACCCCTTCTACGTCAGGCGAACCTTGCGACTATCCTTGTCTCTCTCAATTTTCATACCAAGTACCTCTTTTGCTTCTCCTAGATCTTACATCTCGAACTCGAAAGACAATTATTTCTTCAACCTATCGATCATTGATCTACTTTGGAAGCAATAATCATCATCATATAGCAACAAGTAGACTTACTCTCCACCTGGTGACCTGATGTGATAAAAATAAGGGTCATATTTACTTCTTTTGTACTTTTGCCACGCATAAAGCTGTTAAATCGCTTATATCATTGCCTCGACAATTGTTTCAACCCATATAAAGATTTTTCAGCTTACAAATCAAATTTTCTTTATCTGCAGCTTTAAACCGTACTGACTGAGCTATAAAGATCTCCTCATCAAGATCACCATGGAGAAAGGCGATTTTCAGATCGAGCTGATCCAGCTCCAAGCCATACTGCGCCACAAATACCAACAATATCTGAATGGAAGAGTCTTTTACAACGAGTGAGAAGACCTCATTGTAATCAATACTTTCTCTCTATGCGTAGCCTTTTTCTACCAACCTGGTCTTGTAATGAACAATAGCTTCATCTTGAGATCCTTACTTCTTAGCATACACTTACTTGCAACCAATTGCCTTTTTCCTTTTGGGCAATTATGATAATTTCCAAGTATCGTTCTTCTGAAGAGAGTTTTCATCTCTTCCAACATAGCTTCCTTCTATATTTCAAACTCAGAACTGATTTCTGCTTCTTTATATATATATGGAATAACATCTTCTTTCACTTAGAGTGCACATGCCATAATCATATTTATAGTGAGCCATGTGGGCTTCTGTGGATTTCTTTTACCTCGTCCAGCTGCAACAGAATCTTAGACTTGACCTATAATTTGTCTTTGATTCTCAATGTCTTCAGTATACTCATTTGCTATATGATTCGCATCCCATGTCACTGTAGGTGGCATCTCGAATGATACTAAACTACTTGGAGTATGTGAAGTACAGCACTCTCCACTTGTTGTGATACATTTGTGGTATTCTTACTCTCTACCTGCTGAGAGTCGGCAGGCTTCATCATTGAAGCCTTATCAAATGTGACATCCCTGCTCAAAATAGTCTTCTTGTCTTTTGGATCCCATATCTCGTAGCCTTTAACATATATTTTGAACCCAAAAAAATATACATTTTTTCGCTTTAGGATCTAACTTGTCTTCTGTAACACCCCGTTCCTGGAATACGTACTTAGTTGCGTATTCAGATTTCTCGATCGTATTTTTCGATTTGCTTCCTGTATTTGTTTTGTATTATGAATTCTTTATATGATTATTTTGTCTTGGATTTGGATTCGTGGATTCGGAGTCAACCTTAGTTTGAACCGAAGGCCCGATCCCAGAGTATTGCTCGGTTTGGACATTCTGGTATTCCGATTTGACCGATTTCAGTTTTAAACATCGTTTTCCAATATTCTAGATTTTATATGATTTTCTGGAATTTTCCTAGATTAAGTTGTAAATCTTCAAAACCGGTGTTGGCCAGTACCGTTGACCGATTCCCGGATTTTTAATTTACAAACGGTTTGGAATTTCCAGAAGTGTCTTTAGACATTATTTCTTAAAATCCTATTTTCTATCCAATGCATTTTCTGGGATTTATTAGATTTTATCAAAATCCGGCCAATCCGGTGTATGCCGAGATTGACGGTTGACTTCAGGATTTTTAACTTGAAAATGAGATTGAATCTTTGAAAACCGATTTCACCAAAAATCATTTTATAATATTTATGATTTTTGAGAATTTTTGGGAAACATTCCGAGCTATTTCATTTTTGGGCTTTCCCGGAGTTTTCTGCATTTTCCCAGATACCGAGGATATTGCCCATACCTACCACCTTGTCTTTTTCCCATTTCTCAAACGCCAGCTTCACCATCCTCGGATCTTGCATTTAATGCAAGGATCCTCTCCTCACCTCTCCCCATACTTCATTTATTGTGCTGCAACTCACTCCCATCAATTCATCATGCCTTTTTGTCCTTTTGTGAAACGCCGCTTTGCTTCCCCCTTGAAACGCCACTTTCATTCCCGCGTTTGGCTCATTTTGGCCTAAACGCAAGCTTCCCTTTGTGGGCTGCGTTTGAGTGGGAGACATTGGTCTCTTTTTGGCATCCAAAAGTCAAACCTCCAATCATTACCTCTCTTGATATAAATACCCCTTCCCTCTCTCTCTCTCTTTCATTTTCTCTTCTTCTTCTTCTTCTTTGTTTCCTGCAGCCTCCAACAGAGAGCAAGGAGAGAAACTCCTTCTCCCTCCTTTGGTCACCATATACTCCACCTACTCCACCTCCATTTTCACCACCACACACCACCACCTCTTTCTTCTCCATCTTCTACTCCTTTTCCAACAACCACAACACCCCCATATCACCTTCTTCAACCTCTTCTCCACCAAGAAACACCAAGAACCCATTTCCACCACCAAAACTTCACCACCATCTCCACCACCACCTACAACTCCTTGGACACCACGAACCCCACCAATATCAACTCCTCGGCAAGCTCTTTCATTCTAGCCAACCCGTCGCTCCCCGCAACCATGTTTGCAAAATCCCATTTTTGGCAAGAAAACTATACTTGCACCATCAACCTCCATCTCTTGTGAAGACCGGCCTCTCCTTTTGGTTTGGGGCCGCGTTCTTCTCCGGCGGCAAGACTTAGGGCCGGTACCCTCCTTTTGGATTGGGGCCGAACCTCCCTTCGTTGGGCACAGCAAGGAACATTGTTAGGCGAGTAATTCTACTCGCCAAGACTTGGATATTATTTCATGATTGTAAACAAAACTCAACCCTCAAAAGTTAGCTTACTTTTCTGCGTCTGCCTACTTTTCTGCGTCTGCCCACTTTCCCGCGTCTGCCTACTTTTCTGCGTCTGTCCACTTTCCCGCGTCTGCCTACTTTCCCGCGTCTGCCCACTTTCCCGCGTCTGCCCACTTTCCCGCGTCTGCCTACTTTTCTGCGTCTGCCTACTTTCCCGCGTCTGCCCACTTTCCCGCGTCTGCCCACTTTCCCGCGTCTGCCTACTTTTCTGCGTCTGTCCACTTTCCCGCGTCTGCCTACTTTTCTGCGTCTGTCCACTTTCCCGCGTCTGCCTACTTTTCTGCGTCTGCCTACTTTCCCGCGTCTGCCCACTTTCCCGCGTCTGCCCACTTTCCCGCGTCTGCCTACTTTTCTGCGTCTGTCCACTTTCCCGCGTCTGCCTACTTTTCTGCGTCTGCCTACTTTCCCGCGTCTGCCTACTTTTCCGCGTCTGCCCACTTTCCCGCGTTCTGCCCACATTTCCGCATTCTGCCCACTTTCCTGAGACGCGCCACTTTCCTGAGACGCGCCACTTTCTGAGACGCGCCACTTTCCTGAGACGCGCCACTTCCTGAGACGCGCCACTTTCCTGAGACGCGCCACTTTCTGAGACGCGCCACTTTCCTGAGACGCGCCACTTTCCTGAGACGCGCTACTTTTCTGAGACGCGCCACTTTTCTGACACCCAACATGCTACTACTTGTCACTGACTCATATTATACCACCTGTCCCCAGTTATGGTTTGACTTATCACCTGACCCCTGTATTCTTGTATTCCTGTATCTCGTATCTCCTGTATTGTGCTAGTCTTCGGCCAATCCTGATCCTGAATGGAACTAAGTGCCACATGGAACAAAGTGCCACATCACACTCGTGGTGGGGGCCACCTCTTGAATCTGTGGGGGCCACCTCTAGAATCCATTCCCCTCAGAACAAAGTGCCACACGGAACAAAGTGCCACATCACACACGTGGTGGGGGCCACCTCTTGAATCTGTGGGGGCCACCTCTTGAATCTGAAGGGCCATCTCTTGTCTATACCTGATTCCTGTTATGATTCCTGTTATGTAATCCTGGATTCCTGATCATGTCCTGTTTACTTGATATATTATTATAATTAGACAACTTGCACCGGTTTGGGGAAACTGATGGGCCCTGATTAATCATGTTCATGGTGGCACTATCGAGTCACGCGTGGCCACATACTTGAGGGATTACCTGGCGGCCACCAGGGATTCCGTGGGGTGTGCTGGCACCCCTACTCCTGATATTCATGCCGAGTATGCACACGCCCTAGACCTATTTCTATGGGATCTGCGATACTCTATCCTGTTCGGGCGTCCATAAGTCCCGGTACCTAGCGGTACGTTCCGGCTCAGCACCGGATACTCCTGAACAGTTGTCCCGGGCATGTACGGGACCCATCCAGAACATGATTCATCGAACTTTATCAGTTTCCAGATAACTTGCTCTATAAGTTGTAAGTAGAAGTATGTGTAATGGGACGCATACTAAAACCTACAACTTAGACAGCCTAATCATAATAATAATTCTAATATGTTTCCACCGCATTGTTTTGGATCTCGAGCTGTACGCGTTCAGGTTACGGTAACATGAGGTAAGGGTATATAGATGAGGGTTTCCTTGTTTGGATTATTCCTTCGAGGTACTAATCTCATGAAGCCATAACCTAGACCTGTACAATTGGATTTACTCGTAATCGGTTTTTATTCTGTTTTATCGGTTTTATGTTAGTTTAGGAGATAACTAGTATTGCCCGATCTACTTTACTGCTTATCCTGTTATACCATGGATGCCACCTACTACATTCTATTTGTTCCTACATGCTTATGTCTACAACATGATTTTCATGCTTATAATCCAGATTTACTGATATACATGTGCTTACCCATACTCGCCATTTGGCTTTTGTATTACTACTCGCCTGGGGAGTTTCATCTGACTCCCCTGGATTCTCATGTCCAGGTCCTGGAGCCTGGAGCTAGAGGATCCTTCTTGCTGAGGACCAAGTTTTCTTCTGTGGAGCGGTCAGATCAGCTGTAGCTCCAGTCCCATCCTTGCACCTCCTGATTGGCTCGCGATACCTCCAGCTATCTCGTGAGCACCCTTTTGTACTGTTTATACATGTACATCTCTTGTACTCTCGCATTTGCGCCTGTCATGTGATGTAATATTATTGTAATATTGATCACCCCTGGTGATAACTCTGTAGTTGTACCCTGTTGTTGGAAATGTATAATGCACCACTTGCTTCCGTACTCTGATTCTTGCCAGTACTGATGCTTAGCGTATATACGTGAGGGTATTTCTGACCTGCGTATATACGTCGCAGTGACGTCCCCGTACCAGCGGGATCGGGGCGTTACATCTTCCTTTACATGATAGTAGGCAGGACATCCAAATATCCTAAGCGGATCATAGTTTTGAGCAGCTTCTCCTGACCAAACCTCCATGGGAGTTTTACCTCCTATCACAGATGATGGCAACCTATTGATGAGATGGTATGCATACATCAACACCTAAGCCAAAAGAATTTTAACAATTCAGAATTTGATAACATGCATCGAACCTTCTTCAACAAGGTATGTTTCATCCTTCCGGTCCCCCCAATCTATTACGGTGTTTTCCTAATTGTGAGTGCCATTCTATGTCCTCGTCATGACATTGTTGTAGAAAAAGATCACTAGTGTACTCACCATCATTATTCAAACGGATACTTTGATTTTCCTTCTTGTGTGTTTCTCCATATGCTTCTTTCACTCCATAAGAAAATTTAAGACTTTCCCTTTGTGTCTCATGGTGTACACTCAATAATGCCTGGAGAAATCATCAATGAATGACGCAAAGTAATGCATATGTTCAAGTGATACCGTCTTAGTAGGTCCCCAAACGTTCCTATGGACTAATTAAGTATTCCCTCTGTACGGTGAGAATAGTGGTGCCAAATTTCACCTCGGTCTTTTTGCCAATGACGCAGTGTTCACAAAACTCCAAATTACAGGTTGTGGCACCCTTCAATAATCATTTTCTTGCAAGAGCTTGCAAAGACTTCACATATGTGCGTCTCAGCCTCATATGACATAGCCCGGTCGAATCATCATTTGTACCAACTAAAGTCATCAGTTGCCTTATAATAATATTATCCTTCAAGTAATAGAGGTTGTTTCGGCTGATACCCTTCAACACAATCATAGAGTCTTTGAGAACCTTGAGAACTCCATCTCTACCAGTATACTCTAGACCCTGTGCCTCTAAAGATCCAATTGAGATAAGATTCTCATTTATTTGAGGAATGTATCTCACTTCTTTCAGCGCCCTCACCATCCCATTGAACATCTTGATAAGGACCATATCTATTCCATCCTTGCTACATGTGTGATTATCACCCATCTGCGCTATACCCCTGTCCAGCTTCTCAAAGCTAGCGAACCAATCTCGCTTAGAGCAAACATGGTAGTAACGCTCGTACCCAATATCCACTTAGAAACATTTGAGTAGCAAACTGTAAAAGTAATGATAGTAAGTGAAACAACTGATGAGTTATAATCCGAACCACCCACCTGTGAACTCTTCACTTGTGCAATGTATGCTTCCGGCTTTGACTTTTTCTTCTTGTTCTTGAGCTTCAGACAATCAACTTTTCAATATTCTTCTTTGCAGAAAACACACTGATTCTTCTTCAAATCAGACCTGGACTTCGATCTCACACGATCACCTTTTTTCTTCTGATTGAAACTTCTTCCTCTTATAGTCAACACCTCTGCTAATGTGCTATTGGAAAATTCTTGTCCTTCTACCTTAGTTCATGGTAAATAAGAGCAGTCGACACCTCATTGTAACTAAAGGATTGCTTATCATTGATTAAGGTGAGAATGAATGTCTCATAATCATCATCCAGAAGAGAGCTCAATATGATCAATGTCTTGTCCTCATTCTTAATCACCTTATCCACATTAGCTAAGTCTGTAAGAAGTTTGTGTAGTTGTTCATGTGCTCACCGATGAAAATCTTTCTTCATTGAAAGCGGTAAATCCTCCTTTTGAGATGCAAGCAGTTTTCAATGCTTTTTATCAAATATTTGCTCTCTAAGATCTCTCGAATCTTTCTTGCAAAAGTTTATGTTATCACATGATACTACAGATCTTGTATCAGACAAAATCTAATGATGCCACACGTCGTCTGATTCATCTTGTCCCAATTTTTCTCCGAGATCTCCTCGGGTTTCTTTTCATACAAAAGAGAATCTTCTAAATTTGATGTGGTCAACGCATCCATCACCTCACATCTCCACATATCAAAGTTGTTCGTCCCATCGAATTTTACCACATCGATCTCCGATTGGTGAATATTAACAGTCTTCACTATTGATTGATTGATTTTGGCTATATTCTCCAGAGAACCAAACACAAATGCGAAAACTAATCAGAGAAATAGATTCAAATAGATAAAGGTCGAAACTTTTGCCTCGAAATAAAACCCTGGATTGGATTTTCGAAAATAATCTATTCCCCTATCACGTTGAACTCGGAAGCTTTGATACCACTTATTGCGTCCTCCGGAGATTTAAATCCAATATCAGAGTTGCTAAGAACAGACAAAATAAGCAAGAACAGAGAACAAATAGAGAACACGAGATTTAATGAGGTTCGGCAAATTGCCTATATCTTTCATGGCAGAAGGGAGAGAAATTTTATTAATCAAATTATCAATACAGGTTACAAAGTAGGGTATAAAACCCCTCAATATATAGCCAGAGAATTCCCATAGAAAAAGAAAATCAAAAGTTCTGAAAATGAATCATAAAACAATTATGAAACCGCCGGCACCGACTTGCAGTCTGCTACCCGCTGAACTGGCTCTATGTAGCAGTCGATCGATCAGTCGACCACTAGGCCAATTTGCTCTGCGTTTCAAAAACCAAGTTGCGAGTCGGTCGACGACATGCTTCTTCTTCTGGATTTTAAGTTACGGGACAGTCGACCTGATGGTCAACCACTCAGCTCCTTTCTGTTGTGTTGTGCATGTCAGTCGGTTGGGCCTGATGCTTTATGTGACATCCTCCTTTATTGTGCTATTTTTGATGGACGCCAAATCTTTGGGTTATCTCCTTAAGAGTTACAAAACTCTATCAACTAGATTATAGATCCTCCCCCTACACCCCATCCTACCAGATTTTATAAATAAATCAAAATATATAGTAGGAGATGTACTTGTACTAACAGGCCATTCTATAGGGTAATCTTTTCACTTTCCGATTAATCCCATGTGGCATGAAAATTGATGGTTATCAGACCAAGAGTTTGTGGTGGTCTCTTGGACTTTCTCAATGCAAGACCCATCTCACACTTTTTTTTTTAAAAAAATTACTAAGCTCATCTATCCCCTAGCTTAGGTTGGAATTTTCACATTAATTAGATACAAGACACACGTATTCTAACATAAAAAAAATTAAAGAAAAGCAAGAAAAGATAACAAAGAAAAGAAAGGAAGAAACAACAACCAAATATCATTGGCAATTAAAAGAAAGGGCAATTTTTAAAAAAAAATCAATTTTAATAAATAATTTTAAAAATTGACCCCGTTAAAAGTATTTTCAAAAACCGACCTCTGACACGCCACACTGACGACGGGGCATTTTGCCTAACTAGTGTGGCGCTCGTGCTGGCGGGGGTCAATTTTTTTCGTTCGGGTTTGAATGTGTGTGTGTGTGTATGTTATCTGTGTGTGTGTGTGTGTGTGTGTGTGTGTGTGTGTGTATATATATATATGTATGTATGTATATTTTTTTTTTTTGTTCTTTGTTCAGGATTACCAACCCTGACAAAAACTTTTTTAATTTAATTTTGTCCGGGGTTGGTGACCCCGGATAAAGCACACGAATTTTTTTGCCCAAGTGTGCTTTGTCTGCGGTTGCCAACCCTGAATAAACAAATAATATTTTTTTAATTTTTTACTTTGTCTGGGGTTGGCAACCCTAGACAAAGCACATTTGAGCTACTTTTGCTCAAGTGTTCTTTGTTCGAGGTTGCCAACCCTAAACAAAGACTTTTTTTTCTTGCTTGCCCTTGTTCTTTATTTAGGATTGCCAATCTCAGACAAAGAATATTTGGCAAAAAATTTCAGCCCTCAACTAAGCTTCAACGAGTGGGTCCCACGTCTATAAAACTCGCCCCTTCTCAATCTCTGCCTCTCACAACTCTCGATCCCCTTTCTCACTCTCTCCCTTTCTCTGCCCTAACCTCATCCCCGTTGCCCTGCCGCTGTCGCTACCCCGCCACCTTTTCTCTACCGCTGTCAGTAAGACCTCCCTCACTCTATTCTCTCTATCTCTCCCCTCTCTCTATTATATCTCCTGCCATCACCATCGACCCAACCTCGTTGCAATGCCACCACCATTGCCACACCCTCTCTCTGCTACAGTGTAACGCCCCGATCCCGCGGGTACGGAGACATTACTGCGACGTATATACGCAGGTCAGAAATACCCTCACGTATATACGCTAAGCATCAGTACAGGCAAGAATCAGAGTACGGAAGCAAATGGTGCATTATACATTCCAACATATGAGTACAATTACAAAGTTATCACCAGAGGTGATAAATATTACAAGAATATTACATCACTGATAGGCGCAAATGCGAGAATACAAAGAGATGTACATGTATGAACAGTATAAGGCACTCACGAGTTTACAAAAGGAAAACTCGAGAGGCGCACAGGGGGCCTGGAAGGATAAGGCTCCAGACGGTCTGCTAGGGATCCATGCTTCAGCTGCGCCACTCTAATCAGCAACTGGGGGAATCCACACGCTCCAAGCTCCATGACCTGGACATGAGGATCCAGGAGAGTCAGATAGAACTCCCCAGGTGAGTGGTGATACGAATGCCAAGTGGCGAGCAAAGATAAGCACACGTGTAACGATAAAACCGAATCATAATCATGCATTGAAAACCGTGTCGTGAGCATAAGCATGCAGGAGTAAGTAGATATACAACAAATGATATCAAGTAGGGAAAACTCATAGTATGATCAGATAAGAGCAAGAGATAGGCAGGATAGAATACAAGTAGAAGGCAGGATATGAACAGGTATAATATAATAATCATAAAACCAGAAATCCGAAGTAAAATCCGATACAAGCAAACATGGCAAGGCTTACAGCAGATACAATGCCATCTTTATTATTATTATTACTCGTCTTACCCTGATGTCTAGATATGTGAACTAGCGTCCCAGCGCACATATATCCACATCTGAGTAAAGCAAGATTGTTATTGGAAACCAACGGGGGTATCAACGAACAATGTTTACAGTGGGTCCCGTACATACCCGGGACCACGGCCCAAGATTGTTCCGTTGCTTGGTGGACGGAACCTGCCGCAAGGCGATCAGGAGGGTCTTATAGAATGCCCTTATCAAGATGGTACCAGGAATGAGGGAGCCAGCACTCCCCTCGGTCGCCTGGAGGCCCACAGGTCAGACCGGAAGTTTTAATTGCACAACATGCCTAGTGCCACTGTAAACACGAACATATATTGATAGCCGCAAGTTTCCCCCGACCCGATGCAAGTTGTTCCATTTTATGATTTATTATGTAGTTATCAATTTACGGGAATAGCAGGTACAAGACATGATCAGGAGTTCAGGAGTACATAAGTACTGTAGATTCAGGTCACTGTATATGTAATACAGGATAACAAGTACAAGGCTCAAGTCACTGCATATAATGCAGAATAACAAGTATAGTATTCCCGTAAATGTGATAATCACAGGTCAAGTTTTAATATATCAAGAGGCAAGTGATAAGTCATGACATAGTAAGAAGTAAGTGTCAAGTAGTAGTAAGTCGGTTGTCAGGTGATAACACGACAGTTATCAAGTGATATAGACGGTGCCAGGTATTAGCATGTAGATGGTAGATATTAAGTAATAACATGTCAAGTGTTAATATATCAAACGTGTACTTATCAAGTGATAGAATAATAGCTGAACACAATTAAAGAAAGAGTTAATTCCAAACAGCTTAAATTGTGAATAATACAAGTTGACCCGATGAAATGGGAAAGTCAAGAGGAAAGCGAGAACACTCGCCTAAATCTTTAGAAAATACAGTGAAATCCCAGATCTCCGGAATCCAGGAAATCAACGCGTCAACGCGTTAAAGAGAAAGTGATAGAGAGAGAAGGAAATCAAGAGAGAGAAAGAGAATGAGAGAGAGGAGAGAGAAAGAGATAACTAGAGAGAAATGTGCATGGAGAGAGAGTGTGTACAGGAGGACGCGAGTTTGAGAGTGAGACGCGGGGGTCGCAGACGCGGGATTCGCGTTGCATAGATGCCACAAACGTGAGATTCGAGACCCGCGTTCAAGTCAGGACACGAGGAGAACGCGGATGCGGTCGTAGGTTCCGCGTCACGTTAACACGAGAAGAACACAGATGCGGGCATGAGCTCCGCGTCGTGTTGACACGAGAAGGACACAGACGCGGGCATGGGCTCCGCGTCGTGTCGGTGCAAGAACGCGAAGGCCGCGTTAAGGAATTGCCTGGACGCGAGATGAACTCCGCGTCTAGCAATTAACAGAGAAAGAGAGTGGCAGGGGAATGTGAGAGACGCATGGATATGGAGAGAGAGGGACGCAAGGAATGAGGGAGAGGAGACGCAGGTTTTGGGGAGAGAGAGACGCAGGTTTTGGAATCAAAGGAAAGGAAAAAGAAAGAAGGAAAGAAAAGAGAAGGAAAAAAGAATGAATGAAGAGAAGAAAAGAAAGAAAGAAAGGAAAGAAAAGAAAGAGAGGGGAAGGGGGATGGTCGGCCATGGCCGGTGGTCGCCGGCGGCAGCCGGAGTTGGCCGAAAAGTTGGCCAAAGAAATATGTGGAGGGGTGCAAGTGTAGTTCATTTGGTGAAAATGGAGTTTTGTGAAAGGGATTACGGAGAGCGAAGTAATAGCTCGTCGGAAAGAGCACGACGAGGAGAGGAAGATGGCATGGTCGTTGGTGGCCAAGATGGAGTATGTGGTGGTGGAGATGGTGGAGAAGGTGGTGGTGGAAGTGAGTTATTTGGTGAAGAAGGAGAAAAAGGAAGGAGGAGAAGGTGGTGGAAATGGGTTGCTTGAACTTGGTAAAATGGAGAAGGAGATGGGGGGATGATGGAGAGTGAAAAAGGAATAATTGGTGGCCAAAAATGGTGGCCAAGGAGGGCAAGGTGCTGCCCTTTGCTTGCTGTTCTCGTTTGCAGGAAATGGAGAAGGAAGAAGAGAAAAGAATGAAAGAGAGAGAAGAGGTGGGGTATATTTATAAGGAGGGAAAAGATTATAATAATATAGTCATTCCAAACACTTAAAAGAGACTTGCGTCTCCTTCACAAAAAGTTGCGTCCCCATGAAGAGAAATCTGCGTCTGGGCCAAAGAGCTAGACGCGGAAATAAAATCCGCGTCCAAGAAAACGCGAATATTGCGTTTGAAGAAAAAGACAAAAAATCATGGTGATTTGATCTGGGTTGAATTGCACATAAGCATTAAATGCAGTATGGGAAGGATCTCTGCATTTAATGATGAATCCAGTTGGTGAAACTCGCGTCTGAGAAAGGAGAGAAAAAATGGGATAAAGAGAAAAGTGAAATATCTGGATAATATTCCGGTATCTGGGAAAACACCGAAAACTCCGGAAAAGTCCAAAAATAAAGTAGCTTGGAAAGCTTCCAAAAATTCTCAAAAATGATAAATATTATATAAAGATTTTTTGTGAAATCGGTTTTTAGAAATTCAATTTCATTTTCAAAATAAAAATCCAAAGGCAACAGTCAATACCGGTCTATACCGGGTCGGCCAGATTTTGATAAAATCTGAAAAATCTCAGAGAATACCAGAAAGGAGAAAATATAACTTTAAGAAGTAATATGAAAGCGAAATTCATAAATTTGATTCCAATTGTAAACTAAAATTCCGGGAATCAACCAGTGATACTGGCCGACACCAAATCCAGTGGAATTTCGATAAATTTAGAAAATTCTCAAAAAAAAAGTATTTAGATAGAAAATGTGATTTTAAGAAGTTACAGAAAAGCTGTTTTTAGAATTTCAACTCCGTTTGAAAATTAAAACTCCGAGAATCGGTCAGCGGTGTTGGTCAACACCGGTTTTGAAGATTTACAACTTAATTCAGGAAAATTTCAGAAAATTATAGAAAATCTAAAATATTGAAAAACGATGTTTGAAACTGAAATCGGTCAAATCAGATACCAGAAAGTCCAAATCGAGCAATACTCTAGGATCGGTCCGCCGGTTCAGAGTAGGGCTGACTCCGAGTTCACGAATCCAGATCCAAGGCAAAACGATCACATAAATAATCCATAATACAAAACAGATACTGAAACCAAATCAAAAAATACGATCGAAAATACAAATACGCAACTAAGTACGTATTCCGAGAGCGGGGTGTTACACTCCATCCACCTTATAAAAAATTGCGTCCTCGCAATTTCGATAAGGGGAAGATGGACACAGAAAGGATAGAAATGAGGATCATGCCAATCAAGATATGAATAACTATGAGTTGTTCTCCCCAATTCGACTGAGCGGTAAACTCAGGAATGAGACATCT
Source organism: Agave tequilana (assembly GCA_038442645.1). Taxonomy (NCBI): domain Eukaryota; kingdom Viridiplantae; phylum Streptophyta; class Magnoliopsida; order Asparagales; family Asparagaceae; genus Agave; species Agave tequilana. Next base: position 92,922 of record JAVJIF010009516.1, on the reverse strand, counting down.
CTGCCTTTCTGCCGTATATATACTTCCTTTGACGGTGCCATAATAATACTGATCTGATGACCGCTTATAAAAGAACACTATCAGAACTTCAAAATACTAACCCAATCTGAATAATATAAAGGGAGCTGGCTTGGTGTCATAATCAATAATACTTCAATCAGACTGTGAACCAAAGCTGATGAAATCCATAGAAATTTGCAGTGCCGAAATCCATAAATATAAAATCCTGCATGGTATGATGTTGTCCTTTTGCAGTAGAATTACTAATGTGCCACATACTTAATTCCCGGGAATAATCCAGAATACCTAAGATAAAAAAACCTTGATAATGCTGAGTATAAATCAAGAAGACCAATAATTAAGAATTTCTGCATACTGTGTGTTGCTAACTCTGAAAGACATAATCAAGAATATAGAATAACCCTGAAGAATTCTAAATGCTGACTTCTGAATGAAACCCCGACTGCAGATGAAACATGTAGAAGATATCTGAGCAATGCAAGATTGGCCGAGAGGATCATTCATAAGGATCGTGGCGATGGCTCAGATACAGCGATAAAACCAGGTTCAGCGGATCCATGAAAGCACGCTAGGCAGAAGAAATCCGAGGAACGGGCTAGAGTGCTAAGCACTGAAGGAACTAGCCACGGACAAGGCCAAGCCTAGGTGAGGCTATCGCGTAACACAGCTCAGGTATTAAGCATTAGGGTGCAGCGAAGCTAATGCTCTGCGAGGCTCGCACTTGGTGAAGCTCACGCGGCGAAGCCAGCGCGTAACACAACGCTAAATACTGTGCACCAGGGTGCAACGAAGCCCACACCCGGTTAGGTCCACGAGTGACTAGTACACGACCCTCGCTTGGCGAGGCTAGCGGGGTTCGTGGTCCACCAAACATATAAAGGCTGCTAGGGGTTGGTGGCTCTGAGAACACGATCAAGAAATTATAATAACCGAGACGTGTCCCGAATGCTGTCTTCTGAATAATAACCTGACTGCAAATCAGCTCTGAGAATACCTGATTATATAAGCGATGACTACCCCGCTTGATGTACCGGTCTCCCATGATGTATCCATAAATACAAGAATATAATGCGAGGCCGAAGATCTGTCCAATATAAGACAATGTGATGTACCAGAGTCGAGGAATGCCAGAACATAATGAGAACGAACCATATCTGTCCTGCTGTTACCTCACTAGTCTACGCATATCTTAAGTTGGCATAAAGATTACGAAAATCAGAATAGTAAAAATAGAAGAGATAGAAGTCATGAAATAGGGAGGTAGGCACGGACGGACTAGGATTGGTGATGATAGTATAATGAGAAGGACATGATATAGAGAATCTACCAACTCCCGGACATGCTAAAAATGGGGACAAATAGTTACGGTCGGTACCGAGTTCCTTTTTCAGATATTGAGCATCCTTTCCTGTTCTCACTCCATCAGTATCCTGTCTTCCTCTTCAGTCAGATTATATGTTTACCTCCTCCTACCATGTGCCCTAGCTCTTGGTTTCTTTTGTATATGACTCCATGCTTGATGCTGGGGATGGAGCGAGATTATTCTGCCAGTAGGTCCTGGATTCTCTCCCAATGGTGATATTAGATGAATTGGTCTGATCGGTGTAATGTTCTCTGCTTCCTTGAATAGACAGTCACTTTTCAACTAATCTCCGGACTCCTATACGACATAATTCATAACCTTTCTGGCGGTTGCATTGTAGGTGCCCGGCTTCAGACAATACCCACACGTCATATGTTGAGGGCAAGTTTGGAGGGATGGTTCAGCCAGTGGGGCATCCAGAGGCCTGTCTGAGCCTTCACTTCCATCAAATAAAAGGGTCTCTTCGCTAACTTCATCTGCATCTGTAACGCCCCGATCCTGGCGGATACGGAGACGTCACTGCAACGTATATACGTAGGTCAGAACTACCCTCCCGTATATACGCTAAGCATCAGTACAGACAAGAATCAGAGTACGGAAGTAAGTGGTGCATTATACATTCCAACACATGAATACATTCACAGAGTTATCACAAGAAGTGATCCAATATTACATGAATATCACATCACTAATATGCGCAAATGCGAGAATACAAGGAAATATACAAGTATGAACAGTATGAAAGGCACTCACGAGTTTAAAAGAAAAACTCGAGAGACTCACAAGGGGGCCTGGAAGGATGGAGCTCTGGATGATCGGCTGGGGATCCACGCTACCGCTGCGCTACTCTGATCCGCAAGGGGGAGAATCTACACGCTCCAAGCTCCATGACCTGGACATGAGGATCCAGGGGAGTCAAATGATACTCCCCAGGCGAGTAGTACTAATACCAAGTGGCGAAGCAGGGTGAGTACAAGTATGCATATAACAAATGATATCAAGTAAGAAATACTCAGGGGACAGATAGGTTAGAGCAGATATGAACAGGTGTGGCATGATAATCATAAAACAGGAAATTCGAATAAAACCAAGGACGAGTAAATCTGATTGTATGGTTTTAGATCACGGTTCTATGAGACTAGTACATCGAAGGAATAATCCAAACAAGGAAACCCTCATCTATATACCTTTATCTCATATCATCGTAATCTAAGCACATACAACCTGAGTTACAAGGTGGTCATAACATAATACTCATAAAACAGGAAATCCGATATAAAGTCCGGAACAAGTAATTATGGTAAGGCACATCACAGATTCATAGCCGCTTAAGTTGCAGGCTTTAGTATGCGTCCCATTCCACATACCTCTACTTACAACTTAAAGAGCCGGTTATTATGACACTTTATTATTACTCGTCTTACCCTGATATCTAGCTATGTGAACTAGCGTCCCAACGCACATAGATCCATATCCGAGTAAAACAAGGTTGTTATTGGAAACTAGCGGGGGTATCAACGAACTATGTTTACAGTGGGTCCCGTACATACCCGGGACCACGGCCCAGGATTGTTCCATTGCATGGTAACGGAAACCAGCCGCAAGGCTAACAGGAGGGACTTATGTATGCCCTTATCATGATGGTACCAGTAATGAGGGAGCCAGCTCTCCCCTCGGTCCCCTGGAGGCCCACAGGTCAGACCGGAACATGTAGTTGCACAACATTCCTAAAAGCCACTGTAAACACGAACACATATTGATATCCGCATGTTTCCCCCGACCCAATACAAGTTGGTCCTTTTTAGGATTCATTAGTTTAATTATCACTTTACGGGAATAACAGGAAATGGACATGATCAGGAATCAGGAGTACATACGTACTATATAGTCAGGTCACTGCATGTAAAGCAGGAAAACAAGTCACTGATCATGATACAGGATAATAAGGTAAGGTTCCCGTAAAGGTGATAATCACAAGTCAAGTATATCATGCTGGGTGTCAAGTGATAGCATGACAGGGTGATGATATTTAGTAAACAACCAAGCATATCAAAGGATTGATAATAGTCGGGTTAAGTCATGGCAAGAGATTGATAATAGTCAGGGCAAGTCATAGCATAACTAAAGGGTCTTGCCAAATAGTAGCATGGCAGGTGGTCAGGTGATAACACACTAGATGGTCAGGTGATATACATGTGTTAAATAAAAGCATGCAACTGACTAGTCTGAGGTAATAGTATGGCAAGGTAACATAAAAGTAACCCAAAGTACAACGACCACGAAGGGTCGGCCACGCATAGTATAAAACAGTAAAAGATATAGAACATGAAATAAAATACATGGAGACTAGAACGAGAATATTTGCATAATCAATGAAATAGGGAGCAAGAGGGTAGCAAGCGAGAACACTCGCCTGAATCACCAGAAACGCCGAAAGGTCCGAAATCCACGGAATTCGGGATGCGCCATAATATATGATATATAAATATGTAGAGTGAAGAGGAGAGAGAAAGAGAGAAGGGAAGATGATGTTTGTCAATAGACAAGTCAAGCAATACCAATATATGATATAAGACTCAAGGATATGGTTCATATTCAAGAAAGAAATCAACTATAACAGACAGCCAAAGTTAGTCGACTAGGTGGAAAGAGTAGTCGACTAATAAAAGGGTTAGTCGACTAACAGTCTGGTATAGTCGACTAAAACTGGGTTTCCAGAGAGTTGGAATTCTGTTTCAGGAAAAGTTAGTCGACTAGGTGGAAAGGGTAGTCGACTAACAATGATTTCAAGTCGACTAACAGACACTCTAAGTCGACTAAAACTGTGTAACAGAGAGTTGGGTTTCTGATTCAGGAAAAGTTAGTCGACTAGGGTCAAGGGAGTAGTCGACTAATCGAGGTTTCTAGTCGACTAATAAATAACCTAAGTCGACTAAAACTGTGTTCCAGAAAAGGTTACGTTTCAACTAAGGGTTTCAAGTCGACTAGTCCTTAGGTCAAGTCGACTAATCGACTGGAAACAGCACACAGAACAGATTTGTGATGGTTTTGTTTGATGTCAACTAATCATGATTTGAAGACCTAAGTATACATGATATGAAAACATAATTATACTAAGAATTAATCAAATCTTGGTGAAGAAGAACACTCACCAAAAAGAGTACAAGGTGATGGAGTGATGGTGGTAGTGATGGAAGTTGATGATGAAGAAGAAGGTGGGATTAGTGGTTTTGTTGTTGGTGTTGGTGAGAAGAAGTGGTGGCCGGAATTCGGGGTCTCTCGCCGGCGTCGTGGTGGCCGGAGGCGCCGCGGAGGTGGTGGAGGTGAAGGAGATGTTGGAGGTTAGGGTTTGGTGAAGAGAAGAAAGAGAAAGATGAAGTGAAAATGAATAAAGAAAGGAGAAGGAAAAGTATTTATAGGTTTTAGATTTTGTGAAGGAGGGGCAAATAATTAAAAGAGAGGGGTTTTTTGTAAATAGGGGAGGTGAGGTGTGTCTCCTAGCCACACTTGGCTGGCCATGGAAGAGAGAGAAAAAGAGGGCATTTAATGAGGAAGTTGGTGGAAGTAATTGGAAGATTAGAGAAGGAATTGGAAGTTGTAAAAGTTTGGGGAAAACTTAGGGTGGAAGGAAAGAAAGAAAATAGGAAAAGGAAAGAAAATGGAAAAGGGAAATTATTCTCTTGGAAGAGAAAATGAAAAATAATGAAAGTGGCGGATTCCCGGGATTCGGTTGCGGATGCGGAAATCTTTCGGGAAAATACCGGAATCGTCCGAAATTCAAGTATCTCGGAACGACCCGAAATAATTATCAAAAATCAAGAATATTATTTTAAGACTCATGGTGAAATTCGTTTGGAGAAATAATTTATAGTTTTAAAACTAAAAATCCCGGAATCAGTTAGCTACCGACTCCGGTGGAATTTTCATAAATTCATAAAATTCCCAGAAAAAGTATTTAGGTAGAAAATATGATTTTAAGAAATAATGTCTAAAGGAACTTTTATAAATTCTAAACCGTTTGTAAACTAAAAATCCGGGAATCAGTCAGCAGCACTGGCCGACACCGGTTTTGAAGATATTTAATTAAATTCAGGAAAATTCCAGAAAATCGTATAAAATCTAAAATATAGGAAAATAATATTTGAAACTGAAATCGGTCAAATCTAATTACCAGAAAGACCAAATCAAGTAATACATTAGGATCGGGTCTTCGGTTCAGACTAGGGCTGACTCCGAGTCCACGAATCCAAATTTAAGACAAAACAATCATATAAACAATTCATAATACAAAATAAGTACAGAAGGTAAATCGAAAAATACGATCAAAAATCTGAATACGCAACTAAGTACGTATTCCGGGAGCGGGGTGTTACATTCCATCCACCTTGCAAAAAAATTGCGTCCTCGCAATTTCGGTAAGGGGTAAAATGAACACAAAGAGGTCAAGGGTGGAATTTATACCAATTAAGATATGAAGCACTATAGGTAGGGCTCTCAGGTCGACTGAATAATAATCATCCTCCGCACTTCCGGCTGTATAAATCTGCATACTTGATAATCTTCCGAGAGTAAGCCAGAATACTGAAGATAAAGGAAACCCTGATAGTCCTGAGCATAATAATAAAGAAGACCGATAATTAAGAATCCCGAATATCAGGCATCAATCACTCTGAACGATATAGTAGAGAATGTAGAATATCTGTAGAGAATGCCGACTACTGTCTTGTGAAAGATAGCCAGATCAAGATCGATCTGGAGAATACCAAGCTTCATAGAATTCACCGAAGAGATCACATAATAGCTTCATGCAGAACCAGCCACTACCTTCCTAGTCTATCATATCTTAAGTTGGCATAAAGGCTTCGTAAAACCAAAACAGGGAAAGGATAGGAAGGATTAGGAATCAAAGGAAGGATGGCCAAGAAATAGATAACTCTGCACTTGTAGTTGGAATGTATAACCAAGACTCAAGTATTCCAGTTGCAAATTTCATTACCATTAATTTGCCCTCTGGACGTACTGAGGAAGTTAGAGCCTAAGCTCTGATACCATCCTGTAACGCCCCGATCCTGGCGGATACGGAGACGTCACTGCAACGTATATACGTAGGTCAGAACTACCCTCCCGTATATACGCTAAGCATCAGTACAGACAAGAATCAGAGTACGGAAGTAAGTGGTGCATTATACATTCCAACACATGAATACATTCACAGAGTTATCACCAGAAGTGATCCAATATTACATGAATATCACATCACTAATATGCGCAAATGCGAGAATACAAGGAAATATACAAGTATGAACAGTATGAAAGGCACTCACGAGTTTAAAAGAAAAACTCGAGAGACTCACAAGGGGGCCTGGAAGGATGGAGCTCTGGATGATCGGCTGGGGATCCACGCTACCGCTGCGCTACTCTGATCCGCAAGGGGGAGAATCTACACGCTCCAAGCTCCATGACCTGGACATGAGGATCCAGGGGAGTCAAATGATACTCCCCAGGCGAGTAGTACTAATACCAAGTGGCGAAGCAGGGTGAGTACAAGTATGCATATAACAAATGATATCAAGTAAGAAATACTCAGGGACAGATAGGTTAGAGCAGATATGAACAGGTGTGGCATGATAATCATAAAACAGGAAATTCGAATAAAACCAAGGACGAGTAAATCTAATTGTATGGTTTTAGATCACGGTTCTATGAGACTAGTACATCGAAGGAATAATCCAAATAAGGAAACCCTCATCTATATACCTTTATCTCATATCATCGTAATCTAAGCACATACAACCTGAGTTACAAGGTGGTCATAACATAATACTCATAAAACAGGAAATCTGATATAAAGTCCGGAACAAGTAATTATGGTAAGGCACATCACAGATTCATAGCCGCTTAAGTTGCAGGCTTTAGTATGCGTCCCATTCCACATACCTCTACTTACAACTTAAAGAGCCGGTTATTATGACACTTTATTATTACTCGTCTTACCCTGATATCTAGCTATGTGAACTAGCGTCCCAACGCACATAGATCTATATCCGAGTAAAACAAGGTTGTTATTGGAAACTAGCGGGGGTATCAACGAACTATGTTTACAGTGGGTCCCGTACATACCCGGGACCACGGCCCAGGATTGTTCCGTTGCATGGTAACGGAAACCAGCCGCAAGGCTAACAGGAGGGACTTATGTATGCCCTTATCATGATGGTACCAGTAATGAGGGAGCCAGCTCTCCCCTCGGTCCCCTGGAGGCCCACAGGTCAGACCGGAACATGTAGTTGCACAACATTCCTAAAAGACACTGTAAACACGAACACATATTGATATCCGCATGTTTCCCCCGACCCAATACAAGTTGGTCCTTTTTAGGATTCATTAGTTTAATTATCACTTTACGGGAATAACAGGAAATGGACATGATCAGGAATCAGGAGTACATACGTACTATATAGTCAGGTCACTGCATGTAAAGCAGGAAAACAAGTCATTGATCATGATACAGGATAATAAGGTAAGGTTCCCGTAAAGGTGATAATCACAAGTCAAGTATATCATGCTGGGTGTCAAGTGATAGCATGACAGGGTGATGATATTTAGTAAACAACCAAGCATATCAAAGGATTGATAATAGTCGGGTTAAGTCATGGCAAGAGATTGATAATAGTCAGGGCAAGTCATAGCATAACTAAAGGGTCTTGCCAAATAGTAGCATGGCAGGTGGTCAGGTGATAACACACTAGATGGTCAGGTGATATACATGTGTTAAATAAAAGCATGCAACTGACTAGTCTGAGGTAATGGTATGGCAAGGTAACATAAAAGTAACCCAAAGTACAACGACCACGAAGGGTCGGCCACGCATAGTATAAAACAGTAAAAGATATAGAACATGAAATAAAATACATGGAGACTAGAACGAGAATATTTGCATAATCAATGAAATAGGGAGCAAGAGGGTAGCGAGCGAGAACACTCGCCTGAATCACCAGAAACGCCGAAAGGTCCGAAATCCACGGAATTCGGGATGCGCCATAATATATGATATATAAATATGTAGAGTGAAGAGGAGAGAGAAAGAGAGAAGGGAAGATGATGTTTGTCAATAGACAAGTCAAGCAATACCAATATATGATATAAGACTCAAGGATATGGTTCATATTCAAGAAAGAAATCAACTATAACAGACAGCCAAAGTTAGTCGACTAGGTGGAAAGAGTAGTCGACTAATAAAGGGGTTAGTCGACTAACAGTCTGGTATAGTCGACTAAAACTGGGTTCCAGAGAGTTGGAATTCTGTTTCAGGAAAAGTTAGTCGACTAGGTGGAAAGGGTAGTCGACTAACAATGATTTCAAGTCGACTAACAGACACTCTAAGTCGACTAAAACTGTGTAATAGAGAGTTGGGTTTCTGATTCAGGAAAAGTTAGTCGACTAGGGTCAAGGGAGTAGTCGACTAATCGAGGTTTCTAGTCGACTAATAAATAACCTAAGTCGACTAAAACTGTGTTCCAGAAAAGGTTACGTTTCAACTAAGGGTTTCAAGTCGACTAGTCCTTAGGTCAAGTCGACTAATCGACTGGAAACAGCACACAGAACAGATTTGTGATGGTTTTGTTTGATGTCAACTAATCATGATTTGAAGACCTAAGTATTCATGATATGAAAACATAATTATACTAAGAATTAATCAAATCTTGGTGAAGAAGAACACTCACCAAAAAGAGTACAAGGTGATGGAGTGATGGTGGTAGTGATGGAAGTTGATGATGAAGAAGAAGGTGGGATTAGTGGTTTTGTTGTTGGTGTTGGTGAGAAGAAGTGGTGGCCGGAATTCGGGGGTCTCTCGCCGGCGTCGTGGTGGCCGGAGGCGCCGGCGGAGGTGGTGGAGGTGAAGGAGATGTTGGAGGTTAGGGTTTTGGTGAAGAGAAGAAAGAGAAAGATGAAGTGAAAATGAATAAAGAAAGGAGAAGGAAAAGTATTTATAGGTTTTAGATTTTGTGAAGGAGGTGCAAATAATTAAAAGAGAGGGGGGTTTTTGTAAATAGGGGAGGTGAGGTGTCTCTCCTAGCCACACTTGGCTGGCCATGGAAGAGAGAGAAAAAGAGGGCATTTAATGAGGAAGTTGGTGGAAGTAATTGGAAGATTAGAGAAGGAATTGGAAGTTGTAAAAGTTTGGGGAAAACTTAGGGTGGAAGGAAAGAAAGAAAATAGGAAAAGGAAAAGAAAATGGAAAAGGGAAATTATTCTCTTGGAAGAGAAAATGAAAAATAATGAAAGTGGCGGATTCCCGGGATTCGGTTGCGGATGCGGAAATCTTTCGGGAAAATACCGGAATCGTCCGAAATTCAAGTATCTCGGAACGACCCGAAATAATTATCAAAAATCAAGAATATTATTTTAAGACTCATGGTGAAATTCGTTTGGAGAAATAATTTATAGTTTTAAAACTAAAAATCCCGGAATCAGTTAGCTACCGACTCCGGTGGAATTTTCATAAATTCATAAAATTCCCAGAAAAGTATTTAGGTAGAAAATATGATTTTAAGAAATAATGTCTAAAAGAACTTTTAGAAATTCTAAACCGTTTGTAAACTAAAAATCTGGGAATCGGTCAGCAGCACTGGCCGACACCGGTTTTGAAGATATTTAATTAAATTCAGGAAAATTCCAGAAAATCGTATAAAATCTAAAATATAGGAAAATAATATTTGAAACTGAAATCGGTCAAATCTAATTACCGAAAAGACCAAATCAAGTAATACATTAGGATCGGGTCTTCGGTTCAGACTAGGGCTGAGTCCGAGTCCACGAATCCAAATTTAAGACAAAACAATCATATAAAAAATTCATAATACAAAATAAGTACAGAAGGTAAATCGAAAAATACGATCAAAAATCTGAATACGCAACTAAGTACGTATTCCGGGAGCGGGGTGTTACAGCATCTCATCCTGATCTTTCTTTTCTAGGTCTGTTCTACTTTCCGAGCGATGGCAAAAACTTGAGAATAGTCTTGGGCTGCTTGGGAATTAAGAAACATCTTGATCCTCATCTTCAGTTCTCACTAAAATCTTACTTGCTCGGTTCTCCTTGTCAACCACCATGTAAGACACCAACCGACTATGCCTTAGGAATTTTACAGTATACTTATCTACAATTCAATCTTCTTACTTCAATTTGATAAGTCGTTCTTTCATTTCTTTCTGAGCTATTACAGAGAAGAATCTTCTCATAGAAATCCTTCGAGAATTGGTCCCAAGTGATGGGCTTTTCCAGTCTCGTTGCTTCCGCCAACCACCACGTCCTGGCTACATCTTTCAACTAAATCTTAGTCACTTCCACTTGGTTCTTGTCAGGGATCCGAGTTAACTTTAGAAGATCCGTCATGTTTACCAGCCACTTCTATGCATCCAGGGCTTCTCCATGCTTGAAAAGATTGCCGGCTGTAATTTCCTGAAATCTAACATGTTGCTTGGCTTCTGTTCCCGGAGTGCAACCAATAATCTTTGGTGCGGGACCTTCGTCTGTTCTTGTTAGTTCCTCATTATATTTTGCAGAAATTGTCTCAAATCAAAACTTCCTCCATTAGGGCTACCCCAAGAAAAGCCGGAACCGTTATGATTTTACCTTTTTTTTCTTTTTTCATGTCCGAGTTGGTCCAAGAATAACAAGAAACTGAAGTATGAAAGGATGGGAGAACTTCAGAATTCAAGGGTAAGATTATCAAGAGAGAATGGATAACTTTGTACTTGTAGTTGGATTGTATAACCAAGACTCATGCATTCCAGTTGCAAATTTCTTTACCATTAATTTGCCGACTGGTTGTACTGAGGATGTGAGAGCCTAGGCTCTGATACTACCCTGTAACGCCCCGATCCCGCGGGTACGGAGACGTTACTGCGATGTATATACGCAGGTCAGAAATACCCTCACGTATATACGCTAAGCATCAATACAGGCAAGAATCAGAGTACGGAAGCACGTGGTGCATTATACATTCCAACATATGAGTACAGCTACAAAGTTATCACCAGATGTAATAAATATTATAAGAATATTACATCACCAATATGGCGCAATTGCGAGAATACAAGAAGATGTACAAGTATGGACAGTACAAACGATGGCTCAGAGTCATAGCAGAAGAACTCTAGAGCCGCACAAGGAGGCCTGGGAGGATAGGGCTCTGGGCGGTCTGCTGGAAATCCACGCTACCGTTACGCCACTCTGATCAGCAACTGGGAGAATCCACACGCTCCAAGCTCCAAGACCTGGACATGAGGATCTAGAGGAGTCAGAACTCCCCGAGCTAGTGGTGATGCAAAAGCCAGATGGCGAGTATGGATAAGCACATGTGTAACGATAAATCTGGATCATAAACATGAAAACGGTGTCGTGGCACAAGCATGCAGGAGCAAGTAGATATACAGCAAATAATATCAAGTAGGGAAGACTCATAGTATGATCAGATAAGAGCAAGAGATAGGCAGGATAGAATACAAGTAGAAGGCAGGATATGAACAGGTATAATATAATCATAAAACCAGAAATCCGAAGTAAAATCCGATACAAGCAAACATGGCAAGGCTTACAGCAGATACATGGCTAGCATCTTTTATTATTATTATTACTCGTCTTACCCTGATGTCTAGATATGTGAACTAGCGTCCCAGCGCACATATATCCACATCTGAGTAAAGCAAGGTAGTTATTGGAAACCAACGGGGGTATCAACGAACAATGTTTACAGTGGGTCCCGTACACACCCGGGACCACGGCCCAGGATTGTTCCGTTGCTTGGTGGACGGAACCTACCGTAAGGCGATCAGGAGGGTCTTATAAAATGCCCTTATCAAGATGGTACCAGGAAGGAGGGAGCCAGCACTCCCCTCGGTCGCCTGGAGGCCCACAGGTCAGACCGGAAGTTTTAGTTGCACAACATGCCTAATACCACTGTAAACACGAACATATATTGATAGCCGCAAGTTTCCCCCGACCCGATGCAAGTTGTTCCATTTTATGATTTATTATGTAGTTATCAATTTACGGGAATAGCAGGTACAAGACATGATCAGGAGTTCAGGAGTACATAAGTACTGTAGATTCAGGTCATTGTATATGTAATACAGGATAACAAGTACAAGGTCCAAGTCACTGCATGTAATGCAGAATAACAAGTATAGTATTCCCGTAAATGTGATAATCATAGGTCAAGTTTTAATATATCAAGAGGCAAGTGATAAGTCATGACATAGTAAGAAGTAAATGTCAAGTAGTAGTAAGTCGGTTGTCAGGTGATGACACGACAGTTATCAAGTGATATAGACGGTGTCAGATATTAGCATGTAGATGGTAGATATTAAGTAATAACATGTCAATTGTTAATATATCAAACGTGTACTTATCAAGTGATAGAATAATAGCTGAACACAATTAAAGAAAGAGTTAGTTCCAAACAGCATAAATTGTGAATAATACAAGTCGACCCGATGAAATGGGAAAGTCAAGAGGAAAGCGAGAGCACTCGTCTAAATCTTTAGAAAATACAGTAAAATCTCCGATCTCCGAAATTCAGGAAATCAACGCGTCAACGCGTTAAAGAGAAAGTGATAAAGAGAGAAGGAAATCAAGAGAGAGAATGAGAATGAGAGAGAGGAGAGAGAAAGAAATAAACTAGAGAGAAATGTGCATGGAGAGAGAGAGAGTGTGTACAGGGGGACGCGAGTTTGAGAGTGAGACGCGGGGGTCACAGACGCGGGATTCGCGTTGCATAGATGCCACAAACGTGAGGTTCGAGACCCGCGTTCAAGTCAGGACACGAGGAGAACGCGGATGCGGTCGTAGGTTCCGCGTCACGTTAACACGAGAAGAACACAGACGCGGGCATGAGCTCCGCGTCATGTTGACACGAGAAGGACACAGACGCGGGCATGGGCTCCGCGTCGTGTCGATGCAAGAACGCGAAGGCCGCGTTAAGGAATTGCCTGGACGCGGGATGAACTCCGCGTCTAGCAATTAATAGAGAAAGAGAGTGGCAGGGGAATGTGAGAGACGCATGGATAGGGAGAGAGAGGGACGCAAGGAATGAGGGAGAGGAGACGCAGGTTTTGAGGAGAGAGAGACGCAGGTTTTGGAATCAAAGGAAAGGAAAAAGAAAGAAGGAAAGAATGAATGAATGAAGGGAAGAAAAGAAAGAAAGAAAGGAAAGAAAAGAAAGAAGAGGGGAAGGGGGATGGTCGGCCATGGCCAGTGGTCGCCGGCGGCGGCCGGAGTTGGCCAGAGTTGGCCAGAAAGGTGGCCAAAGAAATATGTGGAGGGGTGCAAGTGTAGTTCATTTGGTGAAAATGAAGTTTTGTGAAAGGGATTTTGGAGAGCGAAGCAATAGCTCGTCGGAAAGAGCACGACGAGGAGAGGAAGATTGCATGGTCGTTGGTGGCCAAGATGGAGTATGTGGTGATGGAGATGGTGGAGAAGGTGGTGGTGGAAGTGGGTTATTTGGTGAAGAAGGAGAAAAAGGAAGGAGGAGAAGGTGGTGGAAATGGGTTGCTTGAACTTGGTAAAATGGAGAAGGAGATGGGGGGATGATGGAGAGTGAAAAAGGAATAATTGGTGGTCAAAAATTGTGGCCAAGGAGGGCAAGGTGCTGCCCTTTGCTTGCTGTTCTCGTTTGCAGGAAATGGAGAAGGAAGAAGAGAAAAGAATGAAAGAGAGAGAAGAGGTGGGGTATATTTATAAGGAGGGAAAAGATTATAATAATATAGTCATTCCAAACACTTAAAAGAGACTTGCGTCTCCTTCACAAAAAGTTGCGTCCCCATGAAGAGAAATCCACGTCTGGGCCAAAAAGCTAGACGCGGAAATAAAATTCGCGTCCAAGAAAACGCGAATATTGCGTTTGAAGAAAAAGACAAAAAGTCATGGTGATTTGATCTGGGTTGAATTGCACATAAGCATTAAATGCAGTATGGGGAGGATCTCTGCATTTAATGATGAATCCAGTTGGTGAAACTCGCGTCTAAGAAAGGAGAGAGAAAATGAAAAAAAGAGAAAAGTGAAATATCTGGATAATATTCTGGTATCTGAGAAAACACTGAAAACTCTGAAAAAGTCCAAAAAATAAAGTAGCTTGGAAAGCTTCCCAAAAATTCTCAAAAATGATAAATATTATATAAAGATTTTTGGTGAAATCAGTTTTCAGAAATTCAATTTCATTTTCAAAATAAAAATCCCAAAGGCAACAGTCAATACCGGTCTATACCGGGTCGGCCAGATTTTGATAAAATCTGAAAAATCTCAGAGAATACCAGAAAGGAGAAAATATAACTTGAAGAAGTAATATGAATGCAGAATCCATAAATTTGATTCCAATTGTAAACTAAAATTCCGGGAATCAACCAGTGATACTGGCCGACACCAAATCCAGTGGAATTTCGATAAATTTAAAAAATTCTCAAAAAAGTATTTAGATAGAAAATGTGATTTTAAGAAGTTAGAGGAAAGCCGTTTTTAGAATTTCAACTCCGTTTGAAAATTAAAAATCCGAGAATCGGTCAGCGGTGTTGGTCAACACCGGTTTTGAAGATTTACAACTTAATTCAGGAAAATTTCAGAAAATTATAGAAAATCTAAAATATTGAAAAATGATATTTGAAACTGAAATCGGTCAAATCAGAATACCAAAAAGTCTAAAACGAGCAATACTCTAGGATCGGTCCCCCTGTTCAGAGTAGGGCTGACTCCGAGTTCACGAATCCAGATCCAAGGCAAAACGATCACATAAATAATCCATAATACAAAACAGATACTGAAACCAAATCAAAAAATACGATCGAAAATACAAATACGCAACTAAGTACGTATTCCGGGAGCGGGGTGTTACACACGGTCTCTCTCTCTCTCCTATTTTTCTCTCTCACTCTCCTCTCTCTCCTCTTCCTCCAACCGCTCGGTCCCCATGCCCTCTCTCTTTCATTCTTCTCTGTCTCCTCTCCCCGACCCACTCGACCCCCACGCCTTCTCTCTCTTTGTCATGGTCTCTTTGTCTTAATTTTGTGAAATTTAGAGATATTAACAAATAATTATAATTCTATCTATGTAGATTTAGACCGAAGGAAGAATCGTTTGTCTTCTCTATAGGTGTGTTTCTTCTTTGATGACAGAGTTTACTTTGAGATAAGTGAAATGTCAATCTGAAGTTATTTTTCGTGACTTAGTATTATTGTTAATATAGCTAGAGCTATTTAATAATTTTTTGTTTCATCCACTAAATTAGGTACAATGCTTATAATGTCTAGTGCCAATTTCCCTCTTCTTTGTTGATTTAATAGTACACTAACAATAAATAGAAATAATAATTTAATGTATGTTAATGGATTAGTAAAACTCATGAATGTCAGAAAATCAATTACAATGTGTACTGGTCGAGAAAAACCATCAAATCGTCAAAACTAATCCAAATGAGCATCATAATTCACTTGATATGCAACTGGCCAGTAGTACAAGGGCATTTTACAGCAGTGAGAATATCAGAATGATGACAAACGAGCAACGCTTGAATTGTACCCAAATGTGAAATCTATAGAGTAATATGTGGAGAAAGATATTGTGTATCATTGAATGCATAGAGAATTCACACGTATGCTCGATTTATATAATAAATCAGCGGACTTCATGTCCCAGAAAGATAATATATAAGTAACTGTGAATTTATTCTGGTATTTATATTTCTCTTTTAACTAAGTGTTTAATATTTGGATAGTCCTATCAATTTGGTGCCAAGAGAGGGGATGTGTCATAATATGTCGATATCATTTTTGTATCCATACATAATGTGTTTTGCTCCATTCAAGCATCACATGTTGACTCAACAAATTTCACTCCACTTGAAATGAATATTACACCAACGAAGCATTCAAGTGAAAATAGGTAAAAGTATACCAAATTGAATTATTCACTTATACGTAAGGATGACATCTTAACTTTTAGTGTGTTGTTTATAAATCTTATATAAGAATTGGTACTCAAGTGGCATAAGTATTCCATTTAATATTGCGTTAAGAGTAATAGTATTAGTATTAGAATTGTGTTAGAGCAGTATTAAATTAGAATACAATACCAAAGTGCTCCTTCAAAGGTCAAAATAATCAACATGCAAGTTCAACATGCATGCTTCTGGTTTGATTACATGCATGCATGTTTACGTTCAAAGTACTCCTTCAAAGGTGTTTTATTCATCATCACTATCTTCAATGATAGTTTGCATCTGCGTGTTATCCATATCATCATCTAATATGTTCAAGCCAACCAATCTTTTACCTCAAGAACTTAACCCTCATCATCAATAACAAGATTACAGTTTTTTCTTTTATTCTTCATGACGATCGTCTTCTTATATGTTACTATTAGTTGCATTGATCCGAGTGCGTCTACTAACGGGCATCACCAGATTCTTTAGCTGCACTGGTCCAAATGCGTCTACTGGTAGGCACCACCAGATTCCTCTAGTTGCACAGGTCCGAGTGCGTTCTTCTAACTGTAGTGGTCTGAGTGCGTCTACTGGCGGGTATCACTAGATTCTTCTAACTGCACTGATCTAAGTGCATATACCGGCAGGCGTCACCAGTTTACTACATCAATTCTATTGTAGTCAATTATCTCTCTCTGTTAGCTTATCAAATTGTTTCTTCTCGAGTTCGATAATCTATCAAAACCTTCATTCCTATTGAGTTTTAGGAATCTCTAAAATCTAAATTTTAGATTTTTTTGGAGGCGGTTAGATTTTTTTTTTTCTTTTTCTTTTTCTTTTTCTCTTCCTTTTCTTTTTCATTTTCTTGGCAAACTCATGCTAGCTTCTCCGCCATGAGTTTGAGAGGGTTGTTAAGAGAATAGTAGTAGTATTAGAATTATGTTAGAGTAATATTAAGATTAGAATACAATGCCTATAGCATTAGGATTGTATTAGGACTAGAGTTTTCATTATCATGCAATTGTATCTCTATATATTTAGTCATTGTCCTTGTCATTATCAATAACATGCAATTCAGTTTTCTCTTCTTTAATTATTGTAACAAAACTAAATTTTATCAAACTCGAAGTTCTTGTCCCTCCTCGCCTTCTTCATTCTTCTCCTCTCTCTCTGTTCTTGTCCCTCCTCGCCTTCTTCATTCTTCTCCTCTCTCTCTCTCTCTCTCTCTCTCTCTCTCTCTCTCTTCTTCATTTTGATTTTTGAACTTTTCTCAAATTTGTATGTGAAAATTCGATGTTGGTTTTTAATGATAAATGGATGAATTACAAATGTGCTTGATGTGAGAGAGAGAGAGAGAGAGGAGTAGCAGGAATAGATAGAAAAAGAGATAAATTTATAAGATTAAGTTGGGATATAATGGTTTCATCATTTAAATAATGATAATTTAGTCATTTTTTAAAAAAATAGGCAAGTTAAGGCAATCAAATAAGAAAATTATTTTTTTATTTTTAAAATAGGGTAAATTTTTAAGATTTACAAGATTTAGAGGATAAATTTCTAATATCAATTATTCGGGGAGTAAATTTCTATATACAAAAGATTTACGGGGTATATATCTAAATAACCAAGCATTTTAGAAGTACAAATAAAATTCTTGAAAAGCAATAGTATAAATAAAATGCATGAAAAGCAATCAATGCAGTCTATTTTGTATTTTGATAAATACCTGTGATAACTTTAGATGCGCTAAGGAACTTGATAAAAAGAAAACTGATAAAATAAAACACAATGTCAAGAAGAAGAATTTCATTGATTCAAACCGAATCCTTGAGAACTGTATTCTATTGGGATACGACCTCCAAATTAATGTGGATTGAAATTTGAAACTTTTTTGGGATTCCTCTTTTTTTTCCATTTTTTGTGGGACATTTTCTTGAGTGAAAATGCTCATTTGTTATTGGATGTCTGGCTCTAAAGTCCATCCAAAGACAAGAAAGATCAAGGGCAAAATTAGTAAACATACATCGGACCTTGACTTCGAAGATATAAGGAGTGGGGGGCAAACAAAAAAAGAAGTCCATATCAAAAAAAAAGTCAAACATCAAAGGGTTCCGGTGCGCTCCTACGTGCGTTGGACCATGTGATGGTCCAACGCGCTGTGAGCCGCTGGTTGAGTCGGTGTTTAAGATTCAGAAAATTAACATTAACACTTAAGTTTTTCATTTTCCAACTCTTCTAAATAAAATGCTAACAGAAAAGGCAAAGAATTAAAAAAAGGAGAAAGAGAGAAATACTAAATATGGCCTCAATCACTCTTCCTCTCCCTTCATCTCTTTCCCCATCCCATCTCATCTTTCACCCACTGTATTACGAGGACAATCGCCTAAATGATTTCTTGATATGTAGTTTGTATTAGTATTTGGAGTGCCTCATATTCATTAGAGAAGAATTCAGATTTAGGTGGAGGTGTTACAAACTTCACAAATCAAGTACGAACATGTACAAGCATTGTGCATGTTATTAGTCGACTAATAGGTCCTATTAGTCGACTAGGCCTTGAGCTAGTCGACTAATACTAGGTATTAGTCGACTAATGATTTGCCCTAGTCGACTAATATCGGGTTCTGCCAGTTTCTTAATACGATTATGTTTTCTATTTTGGTTTGGATCCGGGTTTTCTATTACTCTGAGGCGGTGCTGATTTGATTGTTGGAGTTTGTATTAAATTAGGATTATCCTATGTGCCTATATAAACCCCTGGGGGTGGTCTTTTGAAGGACTATCAAAAATTCAAGAAAATTTCAGATTTCTACCATTGAGAGTTGTGAGAGAGAGATCTTCTTATAACTCTTATATTTTCTTCTCTAATTTCAATAATAATTTCTCCCTTTTTCCCTAGAAGTAGGCACATTGCTGAATCACGTTAAATCTGATATTTTGTTGTGTGGTGATTTAGTTTCAATTTCTTACTAGCGGTAGATCTTACGCTTCCGCTTCCGCTGCCAAGTCTTCAACTTGGTGTTTCTCTGTTGTTTAATTGGTGATAGATAATAACAAACTGGTACTAGAGCAATGACTAGTAAGACGACCACGACAACTAAGTTCGAAGCGGAGAAATTTGACGAGAAGTCCAACTTCCTATTGTGAAAGATGCGAGTAACATCTTGATTGTTTATCAAAAGTGCATATTTTAGTCACATTTCAGGTTTATTTTTTTATAAAGCATTACTATTTAATTATTTTATTGTTTAGTAATGTGCAGGCCTCCATAATTAAAAAGAGGAAAGAAAAGGGCCCAAAAGAAACTCACAAGTTTAAGAGAAGCTTAAGCGCCCATCATGCCCAAGTAAATTCAGATATTGTTCTATCCTAATTCAGAGATAAAAGATAAAATCAATTTAAATCAAGTGCTTAAGCTCCAAGCTAAAGATAAAAAAAGAGAATTCAAGTTTAAATTTAGATTTATAGATAACTTGTTTCCTAAGTTATCTAGGAAATAAGATTATTTTAAATTCTAGATTTCAAACGAATATTTTGAGGATAGATCTCCATATGAACAGACGAGATGAAACAACTCGCAAAAAACACACTCTGTGTCTCCCTCCCATTGCTGAGTTTTTCCTCGCGGCTTTCTGGTGGACTTTTGCGTGGCGGTTTGATAGTTGTGTTCTATAGGGATTCTACCATTAGAATCTCCTATAAATACCATGCAGAGGCAGAGGGGAGTAGTGTCTCAGAAAATCAAGTCTTAGGGTTTTCTTTACGAATTTTCATTGTATTTTCTAGTTTTTTTATATTGAAGAAGAAGAAGATTCTTAAAAAAAGAAGAGGGCTTTTGTACTGGTTCAGCGACAATTCAATAAAGATTTTTACTTTCTTTCATATCTCTTTTGTTCTTTTAACTTGTGTTCTTCAATTCTAGTTTGCTTTATTTTATGCGTCCTTTAATCACCATGTCTAGTTTAATCATGAACATGAATAACTAATTCCTTTCGTAGTTTGTTAATATCTCCATCAACTAAGTCTAGTTCTATAAGATGAATTGATTGAATTCTATACTTATTTGAAACCCTAGGGATAAGTCAATGATTCTTATAAATTAGTGATGAATTAAGTTAAACTAGCTTTAGGTTTACACTATTTAAGGGTTATTCTTGGTTTATGCTTAGATGCTTTGATAGCTTAATGTTAAGTCTAAAACGATTATTCTTATGCTATACTTAGAAATTTTGAAAAACTAATGTTTAATTTTCTCTAGTGTACTTTAATTAGGGTTTGTTTTCTTACTCTTCTTACTTGAATTTGAAGCAACACTTTAGGGTTAATCTTTTCAGATTCAATATGATGTTTATTCTTGATAGACTAGTACTTAGTTGTGGTAAATGATTAGTGGGTGATGATCTCTCTTTTTATTAAATTAACTCTTTTATAACAATCATCTTTCTTTTCAAGTTTTATACAGAAAAAACATATCGAAAAGATTTCATCGCATCTCTCCCTGCGGATCGACCCGTTTAGCTCTTGCTACAGCGGATTAATTGCGAGAAAACAGAGAAACTTCTAAACTTTAACCTTTTAATTTTTACTCACTTTTCTCTGTCAGTCAAAATTTTGGCTCCGTTATCGGGGAGGGAACGGTACAGTTTTCTTTGTTAAATCCTAATTTCTCTATTTCTGTATGCAGGATTGGAGAATAGGAAAACTGTCTGCAAATACATACATATAAGTGGCCCTAGAACTCTGTATCCAAAGCAAAGCCCCTAAGCCCTCAACAAAGTTGCGCAAACGCGGCCAAATGCTTGTTTGAGTTCACTACTTACCTCCTACCTCCCCCCCCCCCCCCAAGCTCCACCTGCCCCGGCACCCCTCCGCCTCCTCCCCAATAGCTCCCTCGCCCCCCTCTGTTCGGCCTGCCTCTGATCGGTTGGAGTTAGCCGAACAGAGCTTTCTCTGTTCGACCGGCCGAACAGAGAAAGCTTTGACATAACAGAGAAAGCGTTGTTTGGCCAACTTCGATCGAACAGAGGCAGCTCTGTTCGGCAACCGAACAGGGGGGCAAGAGAGCTGTGGGGGGAAGGCGGAGAAGCGAGGAGGAGGAGGGGAGGAGGCGTAGATAAGGGGGGTGCAGGAGAAGGGGGCGCAGGGGAGGATCGGGGGCAGACGGCTCGGGGGGAGGAGGAAGAGGGGGGTTCACTAGTCGCTGGAGGAGGGGGAGGGGGTTCGCCAGTGAGGGACGAGAAGAAGAAGGAAAAGAGAAAGGAGAAGAAGGAATAGACAATTTCGTCATTTTCAAAAAAAAATTAAAAAGACCCTTATCAATTTTAGGGGTGCCTTAATTCATGAGAAACTTTTATCATTTTAGGGGTGGCAATAACCATGCCCCCACACTGCGCGGTGAACAATGCTCACAATTCTCCATTTTGCCACCGTAGAAATTGGAAAATGGATGGCACACTAATTGCCATGCGAGGACAGATAGGACAATGAAACTTTATTTGACAATAAACAACTAACTAATTTTTTGTTGAACATTCAAAGACATATTAATTGAAATTTAATTTTTTTAGAAGTTGTCACTCAGACATTACGATTTTCTTTAAGAAAAATGAATAAACTAAAAATCTTATCAGTAAAGATATTTTTTAGAGTGGCGAACGCAAGAAGCATAAATGTATAAGAATTTCAGTATGGATATAAATGTCATATGATAAGAGAGGAGAAAAATAAAAAATAATATTATACTCATCAAGACTTAAACTTGTGACTTCCAATAATTTAGATTTATAAATTATCACTTGAAATTGAGCTCAAAAGTATCTTTATATTAGAAAAAAATCTTTAAAAAAAAGATTATATACAAAAATATTATAAATTGTATGTATTATTCTATTATTTTATAAAATTCAGAGTGGACATCTGCCCATACTAGACTATACGTGGACCTGTCCCTACTTGTCGGTTATCCAAAGATAAACTCGTCTCCTATATATAACATATATAGAGATAGACTTGCTCAGTTCCGAAAAGATTCGAACTTGAATACTTCCACTCAAATACTAACATCTAACATTCAAATACAAGATCCACTCCGTTGAAATTGATTTATATTATTTAAAATAATTAAAAATAAAAATCAAATATTTGGATACTTTTTGCCCATCAAACGACGCAAAATTGACGGTACAAATTCTCAATCCAACCATTTGATCATGATCTAAACATTTAAAAACTACTATAAATCAACTTTTGTTAGGTTTCAAGCGTTTTACACCGTAAACTAACAAACTCATTATTTAGGTTGTCCGTTTTTCTCTTACTTGGTACATGGCAAAAAGTACTTAAAATATTTAACTTTTAATTTATAAATACTTAAAATAATATAAATCAACTTTAGTAAAATAAATTTTATATTCAAATGATATACAATTATATTTGAGTGAAAAAAAAAATTCTAACTTTGATCCTTTCGGAATTAATCTCAGCATGCAGAACGCGAAATCCGTTAGCGTAACCGGCTGACTGCATGTGTTATTTTTTTTGTCGATTTCATTTAATGTGGCCCCACATACACCATGTAATTACAGCGAGGCTCGTCTCTCTCACTCTCCCACAACTTCGCGCCCCAGCTCCCATCCTGACCACAAAAATCCACTCCCAATTTCACGCGATGTCTCTGTTTTAGTTTGGAGTGGGACTCACATAATTATTTTGCCTTTAAAGCTCTTTACGAGTGTGCTTGGAGTTGTTTGGAAACTACAGGACCCACTATAATTTAAATAACATTAACCGATCATCTTCTCTCACTTTTCTTTCTTTTTTTTTTTTTTTCCTTTCTTTTTCTTTTTAAGAAATCCTCTCCCCTTAACTATAAGTACATCAACTCATGTATCTTTTAACCTTACAAATGAGTGACTCTCGAAGCTTAGCACATGTAAAATGCTATTTAATTTTTCTTTATATATATATAACTATAATATATAATTTTGTAGATAATCTTGATCTACAAAGTTATATATTATAGTTATATTTATAATTTTGAATTTGTATTATTTGTAAATATAACGTTTTGAAATATCATTGGCTTTTACATTATTAATTTTATACTTACATCACTTTACTTACAAAATTAAAAGCTATGTTTTTTAATACATCACAATTATTTTTTAGAGAAGTACTTCACTTTAATATGTACTATCATGTGTAAATAAATCATGGTATCATGTGTAAATCGTGATATTAATTTCATATGTTTACATGCTTAGTGGTGTGTGTTAGCATACTTAACTCACTTGTACGTGCTAGTGGATGACAAAAAGCATGAATTTTAAATTTAATAAATGGGAAAAGATACTAAAGTGTGCATTTATTAAAGAAATGAGGAAAATGTCCTTCACATAGGTTTTTTTCAGTTTGCAATATATGACATATTTGAATAATGTTTGTTATTAAAAGTTTTATAGTTTTGTATTCTGTTCAAAACTTGTTATTTATCTACAACAATCAATTAAAGAAACAAAAATCACAGACATAACAACACATTTCAGCATAACTCCCACAATGTGACACATTTGATGCCGAGACTTGAAAGTTTCACAACCATGATTGGCTTTCATATAAATAGCCACCTATCATATATTAAATCATCAACAGTTAGCTTAAATTGCATTGTAAGAAGTAACCATTCAACAAACTGACCTTTAAGATTTCAGCATATCCCCTTCTTATCTAAAGTCTTAGCCAAGAATTTACTTCCAATAACCATATGTTGGTGCCTCACTAAACATTAATTATCTTGTATTCTCAAACATTAATGAGAACAGCATAGGAAGCACAATATTCTTCAGACTAGAAGGGTTATCATGCAAACAAGGGCACATAGTAAAGGACACAAGGAAAACTAGATAATCCAACTCAGTACTAAGAACAAAAGAATAAAAGAAAATCACAAAAGCTAATCATTAAATATAATAAATGATCAACATTGTAAGAGAGTGACATGGTAGTAAACCTGGGAATTCCAGAAGTATAAGGCAGTCAGCAGAAACCCTCAATTTGGCACCAAATGCTCGATGTTTTGCCATCGTTTTGTTTTCATCAGATTTATTTGGTAAGGCAGTACCATTTCCTTGAAGTAACTCATGTTAATTATCTTTCTGAAGCTACTAGTAGTCTCTATGCTAATAGATTGAATACACCAAATTGTGATCCACATGAGCAAGTGTAAAGAAAATTCAGGTGGCAATTTTGCCAGGGTACAATATCTGCAAGAAACAGGTTGCTTAACTGGCCTTTTACAAGAAATAACCTGTCATACATATATTGAGTTGTTTGAAGATAGAGAAGAATAATTTTGCATACAGCATTGTGACTGTGAAAGAGAGACAATCTTGAATACCAGAAGCTGCTAGGCATTGTACTGAAATAAACTGATGAAAATACAATAGAAAACTTGAACTAAATTATGTATAACACACAATATAAACTTCATCTCAATGCTTGTCACATGATAGCAAACATGAGAAAATAATGAATTTGAAATTCTCTCATCACAAATAGAATCATTGACATGACAAAAATTCCAGGATCATGTGTTATGCAGTGAAATATTATGAACACCATGAGATGATTTCTGAAACTTCTTGCTATTGAATTGTGATGAAAGAAAAACCAACCAGAGACACTGAGAAGTTCACTATCAAAATTATATCTCTAAAAAGTGGGTAATAACAAAATCAGGGTTCATGGTGTGGGTATCTCAGAGGAACACTTTACACTACTGCATATCTAGCCCCATAACTTCCCCTCACGATCTTGCATTGTCCTACGTCATTTATCTCCCATATCTGGCTTGGGTTTTGGAGGTCTCCCCCGTCTTTTGGGTACAGAAGTAGAGCTCTTTTTGTCAGTTTTTTCTACTCGCCTTGCCACAACAACCTTCGGTGTATCCTCCCTACCTCCCATGCTAAGTTTGTTCTTTGGAGGCCTTCCACGGCGCTTAGGCACTGGATTGGATTCCTTTTGATCCTTCTGCAGCTCAACACATTCTTTAGGATCCATGGCCTCAAGCAAACCAACTTTAGTACTCATGGGCTCAGCTGGAATAGCTGTTGGACCATCTCCACCGGTATTTTGATTAGAACTTTTCTTTGATTTACGCCTTCTTTTGGGTGGGGCCTCGACATCTCCATCATTGGGCATAACATTTTTAGATCTATCAGTAGATTCATGCTTTCTTTTCGGTGGCCTCCCACGTCTCTTGGGCACTGGTTGCAGTCCATCATCCTTGTTTCCTGCAGCTTCTTCATATACCAGAAGCTTAACATTGTCGTCGGCTCCCAATGGGGAAGGATTCACCAACAGCAGTGGCTGGACACCTCCATCATGAAAGATAACCTCCTTAGATGTGTCAACAGATTCATGTTTTCTCTTGGATTGCCTCCTGCATCTTTCAGGTGCTGGTTTTGATCCATAATCCTTGTTTCCTGAAGTTTTTTCAGGGACCGGAAGCTTGACAACATTGTCATTGGTGCCCAATGATGAAGGATCCACCACCTGTATGGGCTCGACATCTCCATCAAGAACCATAATTTTCTTAGAGCTATCCATAGCTTCAAGCTTTCTTTTGGGGGGCCTCCCTCGTCTCTTGGGCACTGATTTTGGGGCTCTGATTGCACCAATGCCAAATCTTTCTCAGCGCCGTCTACATTTATGGGCTCTTCATGGGGAACTAAGGCCTGCAGAGGCTCAACAACAACATCCCCACTGGGACAAATGGGCTCGGACACAACAATTGAGTTCTGACTTCTCTCTAGATCACCATCTTGATCCCCAGTTGCTGTAGAACTCCCTTTCGAGCTACTATGTGTTCTTCTCTTTTTCGGTGGCCTTCCACGTCTCTTTGGTTTTGATTCTGATCCCTCTCCCCCATTGTTCTTTGCTTTACTTTCAGCTTCTTGAGGCTCCATCAGACTCATCCGAGATAATTCATGCACAAGCTCAGAATTACCTCCGTTGCAATTTGGCGATTCCAATTCGTTACTTGGCCCCAGAAAGATAGCTAGGGACTGAACTTTCATGACCAAATCTCCTTCGCAGGCTATAGGCACCCCTTCATCATCATTATTCACATTGGCAATGGCTTCGGCGTTCTCTATTCCTTCAGTCTGTGGCTGACTCGGTGTTAGTACTATGCTCTGCAAAGGCTCAATAACATCATTATCAATATTTCTTTCTTCATTGTTTGAGCCATCTTCAAAATTATGGTTCTCTACAAACTCTCTGCAATCTTTAGCCAGAGGAGGCGCAGGCTCTTCTGCTGCATCATCTTCATGTGCTATGCTCTGCAAAGTCTGAGCATCATCCTCATCGACATTTGCTCCTTCACACACAGGCAATACTCTATGTGACTGCAAAAGATCTTCAGCAACTTCTTCAGAAGTCTGATTCTCTGCACGGCCTCCAGTCGGGAGAGGAGAAGGCTCAGGCTCTTCTGTTGTTGCAGCAGCAGCATCCACATTGGCAACAGCTTCAACACTCACCGTTTGTTTGGTCTGTCTCAGCAAAGGATCAGCAACATCAACATCATCCTTCGACCCATCTTCAGAACTATGATTCTCTATCCGACCTTCAGTCTGAAGAGGAGGCGGCTCAGGCTCTTCTGCTGCATCATCATCTTCATCATCATCCACATTGGCAACGACTTCAACGCTCTCTGTTCGTTTGGTCACTCTCTGCAAAGTACCAGACATTGGAGGCTCAGGCTCTACTGCTGCTGCTGCATCATCATCACCATCATCCATATCAGCAATGCCTTGATCACCGTCCCCTCCTCCAGTTTCTGCCTCTCTCGCAGCAGGGCCTGCCCTATTCAGAGCGTCAACATCATCCTCACCATTGACACCCCTTTTCTCAAACAGCTGAGATTCGCTCTGCGACCGCAAAGAATCAGGACATTCCTCTTCTGCAGCACCACCACCGTCATCTTGGACAATTCGATACCGGCCCCCGTCTCCCTCAACGAACTCCCCGTCGCCGGTGAGCTTGTGGAGGTAGTAGGGCAGAAGCCTGTCGTGGCCCCAAGGCAGCCCCTCGAAGTTGCCCCTTATGTACTCCGATATCGACAGCTCCGTCGATCCCCGGCCCTCGCCCAGCGACCGAATCGCTACCCCGATCATCTAACAACCAATGCAATGCACATATATAAACATCCACGATTAAAAATATTTTCAGGATTCAGAGATCAAATAAAATTAAATTAAAGAAAAGAAGGGGAAAAAAACAAAGAGGGAACTTACGAGAGCATAGGGGGGATGAGTAGGAGGCGGCCTGCGAGCGGCGGTTGAGGGCAAGCGATCATCTCTGACCACCATTGTTGGTTTTTTTTTCCCCCTCAGATTCTTGAAGAAGAAGATGAGCAGAGAGGGGAGGAATAAATTGAAGAGAGCAGATAAATTTTTTTTTCCTCTTGTCTGGTTTATTTTGTTAGGGCGAGAGGGGAAGAGATTGGAGTTATCCGAGGCACAGAATCAGTAGGCCACAAGTTGGTTGGAGCAGGGGAAGGAACGATTAAAGGATAAGAAAGGGGAGCGGTTTTTTTTGGGATTTGAGAATTGAGAATGTACTCTCTCATCCTAATTTTCGTATGCATTTATTTATTCACAATTAATTAATCACAATTAAAACATGATGGTTTTATATTAAAATAATTAAAACCGATCAAATGTAAGTTTAGTTTTTCTCCCGTGATCCATTCACGAATTTTATTCATCTGCATGTCTTCAACCGAGCCCCCACAACCCTCCCACCCTCCCTTTCCTCCCCTGCCCTCTTCCTCCCCCTATTGTCATCTTCGTCGCTCTGTTGGTCAGTTTTCGCCGTCGACAGAACAGATTCTTGGAAATAAGATCCGGTAAACTCCAATTTTTGATTTAGATATCTTTTAGAGATTAAATGATAATTTATGAAAATATCTTCTAAGATGGGGTTTTCATGCAATAAGATAATTTTTAACACATTCAACACATTTTGATAATTTGAGCATATTTTATCATCCGATGTTGAAATATTATAATTATAACCCAGCTTAAAAATACCTTCCAAGTTGTATGTATTCCCTACAGTCCAAATTTATTTTCTCAAAATATAAGGATTTAAAAATATAAAAAAAACCTATTCATGAATTGTATCTGAATGATAATTGGAACAAGATCATATCTTTTTTACCTGTGAGCAAGGTCTTACTCACAATTAATAGTTAAAATTATAGAAAGCGGTATAGAGATTTGTTGAATTTCCTAGGAAATTCTATATAAGTCTGCTCAAAAAGGAAATTAGTACAAAAAAATACAAAAACTTGCAAAAAGAGAGAACATAAACATAAGAGAACATTGTGGGAGGAAAAACAGTCATGGCGTGAATCCACAAACTTATTTGTTCCTGGCACCACTAGACCCATCCTCCTGCCAAGTTGCTTGCCACTGCTTGTCGTATAAAGTTGTTTCGTCAAGGAGTTTCTTCAGAGTCTCAATATCTTCACTCTTTCTTATTAGCAGGACTCCAGATACAGCAATGAGTAATAGGGTCTTGCAGAAGAAATTCCCCATTTGGTCGACAAGACCTACGCCCGTCAAGCTATCCACAAAGTAAGCCATGAAAAACCCAATCATTGCAGCACGCCCTGCATAAAGTCCGTAGATTTATGAAGAACCAACAAACAAAGGTTGATCCAGGTGCTGTATTTGGTTCCAAGGAGAATGAGATAACTTAAAGTGGACGAGGAAATTGTTAAGTTTTCCCTACACTTTATTTTCAGACATGTTGAAACTTTTCTCGCTTTTTGCATGTTGTAAGTGGCATATTAGTCACAATTTTTTTTTTTCTCTTCCAGGTTTTCTTATCTTTCCACATTATATGCAATAGAACTCAGCAAAAGGATGAGATGTAGAAGCCAAGTTACCAACCATTGAGTAGTTCAGCTTCAGGAAGATGGAACCTTTTGATCCATGCCCACCAGGGTATTATTGACGAATCAAAGACTGTAGGCTCTTTGTTACTTGATGCTTCAGGATTATCTTCCAGCCATTTCCTCCTCCTAGCCTCTGAAATAAAAAAATGAATGTTGCTAATGAGAGTTGAATTCTTGACGTTTATATCTAGTAGAAAACATTTAAATTCTAACATAACATCAAGGTGAACATTGCTGAGATACTACAACAGTTTGTAATCTTCGACTAGATCTAAACAAAAGAAAGTATCACCACTTCGTATCCTGATACCACTACAGTCGTATGTCCAAATATCCATGTAAAAAAGTAGCATTGATTGTTGTCAAGAAGAACAGCCAAATGGAATGTTAAGATATAGTATGAGGGGGAAATTGTTGAACTCATATGAGTGGATACTATTTCCACACTAATCAAGTTCTTGAGCTATTGAATTCCTCGCCTTACAAGTCAATGCCCACTTGTAATGATGATTTTGTTGTTCTTCCATTACTTTAGTAACTTTAAATCAATTAATTACTAAACAAATTTTCAGTAATTATTAAGTTCTCATATTCATTTTTCCTTGAATTTGCTATTGGTATTTTGGGTGCCTCACATTCATTGGAGAAGACTACGCAACAAAGTGGAGAAGATTCCAAAAGATTCAGCAGTCAAAAACGTGCACAAAACATGCACATGCTCAGTCTGTCAACAGCAGCAAATGATTGTCGACAGCTAAGCCAGTGTGGTCAATAGGCAGTATATCGCGAGCCAACTGAGAATGAAGAAGTCTCAATCGGTTTGACTTGTTTATGATCAAGGCCAACTACACTCAATTGAGTATAACAATTGTGTTATTTCAAACAGTGCAATGGTGATTTCACATATTTGTTGTTGTATGTGAATGATATGCTGACTGCTGCGAGAAATAAGACATATTCAGAAGCTTAAAGCTCAGTTAAAAGATGAGTTCGACGTGAAAGATTTGGGAGAAATCAAGAAAATATTAGGTATGAAGATCAGTCGAGATAGGAATACATACAAACTATGGCTATCCCAGGAGAATTATCAAAATGTTGGAAAGGTTCAAGATGACTGAAGCATAACCGGTCACTACTCTTTTGACAGGTCACTTCAGGTTATCATTCAGTCAGTGTCCAAACACACAAAAAGAGGAGGATGAGATGTCTCGAGTAACATATGCGAGTGTGGTGGATCACTGATGTATGTTATGGTTTGCACTAGGCCTAACTTAGCCTATGCAGTTAGTACAGTAAGTCGGTTCATGTTGAATCCAAGTAAGCAATATTAGAAAGTAATGAAGTGGGTGCTACGATATCTACGAGAGACTGTGATATCAGGATTGACATTTCAGAGGTTAAAAACAGAAAAGCCTAAGGTGTTACAAGGATATGTTGACGCAGATTATGCAAGAGATCTTGATCAGCGAAGATCTACGACGGGTTATATATTCACAGTAGCTGAGTGCATTATTAGGTGGAAGGCAGAATTGTAAGATACCATGGCGCTTTCAACAACAGAGACGGAATACATGGCTGCCGTTGAGGCATTTAAGGAAGCCTTGTGGTTGAGAAGATCGGTCGGTACATTTTGTATCATACAGGATTCAGTTCAGATCTACTGCGACAGTCAGAGTGCGATACATCTCGCTAAGAATCACAGGTATCACAAGCGGACAAAACATATTGATATAAGGTATCACAGGATACATAATTGGGTTGTAGTCGAAAAGGTTATTAACTTGATGAAGATCAGTACAATAAAGAATCCGGCAGTTATAATGACAAAGACCATCCCGACAAAGAAGTTCAGAGCATCTCTGAACTTCATTAATGTTCTCCAAAGTAAGGTGGAGAATGAGCTCTTGGGAGGGAACCGTGTGAAGAAACAAAAGAAGGAAAGGAGCTTGTTGATGGTGTGGAGACAAATTTCTACAAGAGACTCATGACATATGAGTCGAGGTGGAGATCGTTGATATTTTGGGTGCCTCACGTCCATTGGAGAAGACTACGTAACAAAATGGAAGAGATTCCAGAAAATTCAGCAGCCATAAACATCCACAAAACATGCAAAGGCTCGGTCTGTCAACAGCAGCAGATGGTTGTCAATAGCTAAAAACTAGTGCGGTCGACAGAAGTCTCAGCCTGTCCACAGCTACGTATAGTTGTCGACAGCTGGAGCACTACCTGTCGAAGACTGTCGACAGTAGATCGATTGCAGATTCAACAGAAACTCAACTTGTCTTAGACTATCGACAGCAGACATACAGCTGTCGACAGCTACGGGAATTTTCAGATTCCGAGTTGATTTCTAATTGGGATTCTAAAGAGGTTTCTGAATCTCTTCTTTTAGAGACGGTTGATTAGATGGCTTGAATGGTCTTGCTGAATATTTGAAAGATCTAAATTTACTCTAGATGTCTATAAAGTCTCTAGGATTGTGGGTTTTATGAATTGTGCTCAAGAGAGATTTCCACTTGTATTGAGAGTTTAAGAGATCTAGAGAGAGATTCTCGTAAACTCTTGTATTGTTTCTCAGGTTAATAAGATTTTCTCCCCCTCTCTCAAATTTTATGTTTCTTGATTTGTGTTCTTCCTCTTGTGGTGATCTAGATATATTATTTACTATAGTAGATTGCTCGGGGCTTCCGCGCCGACTCTTATTGTTTGGTGTTTGGTGGTATCATCCACAACGTTTGCGCCCTTTTTTTAAAGAAAACTACATAATCTGTATCTATATTTCAGGATTGTGATGACTGACATGTATCCATCTTAAATTCCCTAACACAAGCTCTGAAGGTTGTGGAGAAGGTCGCAGGACATAGTTCTAATTCAAACAATGCCAATCATCAAGTTCATTAATTTGTTTAAAGTTTTCAAAGGTACGTCACTGCAAAATAATGACAGATTTTTTAACGGGAACAAGTGTTCATGTTTTCAAGCACTTGACTGCTCCAACTTTGTTTATTCCCATGTGTTCAAACAAAATATGAAGTAATTAAGGTACGAAGACGGAATCTGCACAACTGGACAGGATTTTTGTCATTAGCTTTTTGAAGAATAGGTCCCTTTGACAGGATAGCTTGCCCCTTTTCACTCAAATTGTTGCCCTTTAACTTGAAATGTTCTGGATCTTGATGTCTCTTGTGGTCATTAATCCTTTCCCCAGCCCATCAGGTCTCCCTTGAGTATCTGCAGTTGTTATATTGATACTGTTCTGTATTTTTGTCAAGATTACCACTCAGGATACAGAGGTTATGTTCCCGCATGGCTATCCAAGGATGTTGACTGAAAGTCTGATACCATCACGTACCAAAGAAGAAACAGCCTACAAAAGTTAAAAAAGCAAGAAGAAAGAACACACCAAGATTTGTCTTACTTCAGAAGCATGCCTCCATCATTGGGTTTTCTTCTTTCTTTCTTTGTTGGAGAGCAGGAAGGGTCTGGGGCAGCGGGGAGGGGGGGGGGGGGGGGGGGGGGGGGGGGGGTGAGGGGGGTGATTGAATACCTCTCTCATTCTCCTCCCGTCAGTGCCTTCACTGTTCAATCATGGTTTTCTCTTATCTTTCTCAATGGGAACATATAAACTCTTAACTGCAGGCATCCAATTCTCTATGTTTATGGTGTTCCCCTAAAAATATTTAAAAGAAAAAAAAATCTCTCTAATCTCCCTCATAACAGAAGCCTCCAAGCATTGACAAAGGAAAACCCGATAAAATGTCTTAAAAATTCAGCTTATGCATCAAAATCTGACCCCAACCAGATAGGTCAGCCCAGATCAGTAACCTAGACAGTTGGACCAGCCATTTCTTTTTATCTACAGCCAAACATGAAAGCGGGCCTTCTTTTTCAGTCAGCTGGTTTCACCCACCGGTCCATTGATGTTCACTAAACAACAGCTTGAGACGATACTTTCTAGTATTTTCCTCCTGCTCGTTTGATTTTCCTTTAAGCAATGATTCTTCTGATTGACACCCCAGTAATCATTGACATACTCTTCTAGTTATCAAGTAAAAGTGACAGTACAAGCATTAGATTCAGCAGCATCCCTCAACTTGGCCCTCCAAGTTGTAAGGATTTTGCCATGTTTTCAAAAAGAGATGATGGTCCAAGAAAATCCAATTAAGTTGGAGAAGACGATGGCTTGAAGTAGAAGAAGCAAATCAAGGTGAAGCAATTTCATTTTCAGGTACTTACGAGTTTTCTTTTTTGAAAGAGTATGAATAAGATTCAGATTCTAT
The DNA here is from genome assembly GCA_038442645.1 of Agave tequilana. Lineage (NCBI taxonomy): Eukaryota > Viridiplantae > Streptophyta > Magnoliopsida > Asparagales > Asparagaceae > Agave > Agave tequilana. The sequence continues at coordinate 59,323 of JAVJIF010009516.1, read as the reverse complement.
TCAATGAAGGTTTGTTTCTAAATATTGAAGAATTTAGAATTCTTCTAGATCAAGGAGATCAACTCCAAATAGGATTGGTCGCGATTCTTCAAACATCCAATAGCCAAGATCATCACATAGTCTAAATAAGAGTTGTATTGTAAAATCCTATATTGTAGCCAAGCATTGTAAATAAAATCTCAAGCAAAGGAAATCAGAAGAAGCCAGGAAAGAGAGGAGAAAGGTGAAGGTGCATAGAGAGAATGTATAATCTTATAATTTAGATCTAAATTCAAGAGGAAGGTGAATACTCTTGTGGGATCAAGAGTAAGGTTAGATCTCTTTGTATCAAGTTTATTAATAAAGTTCTCTCAAATTCTATCCACGTGAACGTAAGTCAAGTTTAGGCCGAACCACATTAAATTCTCGTGTTATTTCTTATTACTCTTTTGTTTAGGTATTGTTAGTTTGCTTTACAATAGTTTTCTTCTTGCAAGTATCATCATATTGCCAAGTTCCGCAAACGTCTATCTCGAGAGTAACAATTGGTATCATAGCGCCGATTTGTTAAAACAATTGGTATCAGAGCTAAAGGTTGGTGAAGGGCGATATGTCGAAGATAGAAAGTTTTACGACAAAGTTCGATGTCTAAAAGTTTAATGGCAAAAGAAACTTCAGTTTATGGCAAAAGAGGGTGAAGGCATTGTTGATGCAATAGAGTCTTCACAAGACCTTGCAGAGAAAGTCAGCAAAGCATGCAGGTATGTCAAACGAGAATTGGGAGGAGATGGATCTAAAGGTGGCAAGCACGATCCAACTATGTCTCGCAGACGAGATTATGTACAATGTGATGGATGAAGAAACGGCTACGGGAGTGTGATCAAGGTTAGAGACATTGTATATGACGAAAAGCCTCTCCAACAAGCTATATCTTAAGAAATAACTATATGAGCTACGCGTGAAGGAACAACAGTGTTGGAGCATCTAAACTCAAACTTCCAGCTGTTAATGTCAAGATCGACGAAGAGAGCAAGGCGTTCATACTTCTCAGTTCGTTTTCACAGTCATACGATCATATAGTCACTGCCATGCTCTATGGTAAGGAAACTCTCATCTTAGAGGAGGTCACTTCAACTCTCTTATCTAATGATATCAGGAAAAAAACCAAATCAAGAGAAGCAGAAAGGATCGAGTTTGATGGTCACGGGAAGGAAAGGAAGATGAGAAGGAAAGAAAAGTCTGGGCTCATTGAAAACATGTCACTTTTGTCACAGGAAAGGTCATTGGAAAAACGACTGCAAAGATCGGCAAGAGTGGCTGAAGAAGAAGGGGATAGCTGTGGGGGCAGACGTAGCAAGCGGTGTTGACATCGAAGTATTAATGGCTTTTTATGTTGAAGACAACACTTCTCAAAGTAAAGACTGGATATTTGATTCGGGTAGTACGGTTCATGTATGTTCCCAGAAGGAGCTGTTCAACAACTCCTTGGTTGCGAAGGAGGAAGATATTATCAAGATGGTGGATGGCTCGGCTTGCGAGGTCATTGGCGCTGGGACAGTCAATGTTACAGAAAGAGATAGGATGGTGCGTGATCTGAAGGCGGTCTGGTATGTCCCAAAGGCACAGTATAATCTAATATCCATAAGAGTGCTCGACAAAGAAGGATGTCGCATCCAAGTGCAACAAGGCATCGTCATAGTTAACTAAGAAAACAGGGTAATCCTGGAAGAAGAGAAGGGTAGATGGTTATACAAGTTGAAGGAAGAAAACTCAGCTCGAGGTGGAGTTTCAGGGATAAGCTTGGAAAGGAGCTCATCGCGAGGTGGAGCTTCAAGGAAGACTGCAACAGGACGTGAACCAGGTCAAAATGTTGTGAAAAAGAGAAAGGCGCATTCGGGCAAGATCTGAGATGGCCCAAGCCATGGCAGTAAATCCGCCAAAGACCCCGGAGAGAGGAGGCAAGAGTTAAAGCTTTCACAGTATGGTTACAACCAAGAAAAGAATTAAGATAGTATTCCAAAATCTCAAGGTGTTTTACTAAAGACTTGAAAAGCAAGTTAAGATGGAGATTGTTAGGATTTTGCCTTATTTTCAAAAAAGATTTTGGTCCAAGAAAATCTAATTGAGTTGGAGAAAACGATGGTTTGAAAGAAGAAGCAAATTAAGGTGGAGCAGTTTCCTTTTCAGACGCTTACGAGTTTCTTTTTCTGGAGGAGTACGAATAGAGTTCAGATTCTATTCAATGAAAGTTTGTTTCTAAAATTGAAGAATTTAGAATTCTTCTAGATCAAGGAGATCAAATCCAAATAAGCGTGATCAAGATTCTTCAAGCATCCAATGGCCAAGATTATCTTATAGTCAAATAGAAGTTGTATTATAAAATCCTATAAACAAAGATTATAATCCAGCATTGTAAATAAAATCTCAAGCAAAAGAGATCAGAAGAAGCCAAGAAAGAGGAGCAAGGTGAATGTGCATAGAGAGAAGGTATAGTCTTGTAATTTAAATCTAAATTCAAGAGGAAGGTGAATACTCTTGTGAAATCAAGAGGAAGATTTGATCTCTTTGTATCAAGTTTATTAATAAAACTCTTTCAAGTTCTTTCTTAGTGAACGTAGGCCAAATTTGAGCCGAACCACATTAAATCTTCGTGTTATTTATTATTACGCTTTTGTCTAAGTATTGCTAGTTTCTTTACAACATTTTTCTTTTTGCAAGTATCTTCAAATTGTCAAGTTTCGCAAACCGGGAGTAACGATTGGCATCATAGTACCGATTTGTTACAACACAATAGACTGATCAAACCTGAATACCATTGACTTGGCAAAGGACTCTTAACAAATCACATACTAATAACTATATGTTAAGTAATAAACATGTAACATCCTAGTTGATCTAAGGTAAAGAAATAAAACAAAATCATGAGGCCTCATTGTATTTTTAATTTCGGATTGCGCTCACGCCTTCTGGCAACAACCAACTGAGGAATCCCAAACAGAGAGATGCGCTGGAGAAGTACCCAACAAACAAGAACAGAGAAACAAGAGAGAAAAGCCAGCCAACACAATATTTAACAAGGTTCGGTAACTTGCCTACGTCCTTGCGGCAAGCGAGAGAGATCTTATTAATTCAACAATCAATTACTAGTTGTTCCTTGCTTTCAAGAATTTCAAGAGGATTCACTTGGGATTACTAAGGGATACAATTTATGAGGGTTCTAACTCTTATTTATAGCCAGAGAGTCCATGGGTTTTAGGAAACAACAATTGGATTCGACTCAAATCAGAAACGAAGTCTGAATCCGAATAAGAGAACAGATTTGCCTGTCGGTTGACCGGGACCAACAGAAACCCAAATTGTGCCAGTTGGTCGACCGCTCTCCTTGCTACGGTCGACCGAGCTGCGCCTATGCACGTTTGCACGCCGGTCGATCGGGCGGTCGGCCGGACCCTGTTCTGGCACGCTGTGAACTGCGTTCTCGCTTCCGCTGAACTCTGATCTCTGCGCTATCTCTTCTAATTAGTTTAAAAAACTCTTCTGATGTATTTTATCTCTCCTCTTTCCATACAATTCTCCTCTCTCCTTACAATTCTCCACCTCAGTGAAGATTTTCAAAATTTGAGCCGAACTCCAATGAACATCTGACGAAATTGACACACAATCTCGACGAAATCAACACATGATCTCGGCTTGAGCGTTCCAAACAAAATCGACACACAATCTCGTTGAAATCGATACACGATCTCGACTTGGCCAAACGGACGAAACCAGTTTTTACAAAACGAATCGCCAGCACACATACAATTGATTTCAAACGATCATACCAGATCCAAATTGAGTTTGTCGTCCTCTCAGGCAACGCTCTTCAAACTTTAATATCAATTGTATAGGTTCCAAATTTCAGCTTAGTTATCCAAACGGAATTCACCATTCATGCCTTCCCAACACTCTACCGAAGAGAAACAACACTATATGAGCCGGCCAACGAATGTATCTACAACTCAGCAACTGAATGGAATACCATTCCAAATGACCTCAAGAAGAACCCAACATGAGCCAACACTGACTCTCCAGCTAACTGACACTCCAGTCCAAATGTCTTCAAGACAGTCCAACCAAATCTGAGTAGAGTACACTAAATACCAATATCGGCTTCTACAAACTGGATGCACGCTCCATTATGCAAGCTCAACTATCTTCTCGCCAGAAGATCAAATGTTCATCGAGGTCACAACACTTCACCTCTACGTGAAGTCCAACTCTTCACCTCTACATGAAGTCCAAATCAACTTCTCGAGAACTCAAATACACCAAATAGCTTCATACGGGTTGCATCACCAAATGGTTGCGCCTATGTGGCTGCCTACGTACCTTACCCAAGGGATCAAGCCTTCCGTAGTTCATTCAAACGAGCTCAATTGAGCTCAAGCAACTGTAACTAAATCTTCAGCAGCGAACCGAACTGGCTGTGTCATATGAACCTCCTTACTAATACAGTCATGGAGAACAACGGCCTTCAATTTAAACTTATCGCGATCACCAACTTGAGATTCATACTTTTTCACCCACTTTCGTGGTTTTATCTTGGTTCCAATAGCTGCAAATAATTCGACATTTTTATCAATATCTTCAACCTGTTCAGCATTAAAACTAGCTACATGATCTTCACCCGGTGTCACATCCGGTGAAGTTATTACTGATACCGAACCAACTGGAGATGGTGGAGTAGCATCAACCTCCACTCGCTGCGATACATCCTTGATTTAATCTCTCCACGTGCTGAGAGATGGTAGACTTCAATAAGGAAGTCTCATCAAATGTGACATGCTGACTCAAGACAATCTTCTTGTTTCGGGGTCCCATAACTTGTACCCTTTCATATTTTTTTTGACACCCAAAAACACAAACTTTTTTGCTCGTAGATTTACCTTGCCATCTTAGGCACTAAAGTAGGCCGGACTTTCAAATACCCACAGCAAATTATGATCCTGAGTAGCTTTCCCAGACCAAACTTCCAAAGGGGTTTTACCTCCTATCGCAGTCGATGACAATCCATTTATGAGATGGCTAGCATGTACAATCGCCTCAGCCCAAAACGATTTGTCTAATTGTACATTAGACAACAAACATCGAGCGTTCTCTAGTAAGAAACGGTTGATCTCCTTAGCCAACCTATGTAATCCATTTGTGAAGTGAGTACCAATACCAGTGTTTTGGCCAAATTGTAGGAACTGATTCTTGTATCTTTCAATATTACCAATCTATAGCTCCTTAATCTTCCTACCAGTCTGTTTCTCCATCATATCCTTTCACTTCACCAAGATACCTAGAGCTTCAAATCTGTCTCATAGGATATATCCAACAATGCCTAGATATACTATCAATAAAAGAGACAGTACCGATAATCTCCAAGCGATGCAGTCTTGGCAGGTCCCTAAATACTGAGGTGAACACAATCAAAAAGACCTTCCGAGTGGTGAGTAGTGGTGCTGAATTTCACCTTCGTCTTCTTATCTAGAACGCTGTGTCCACCCAATTTCATATTGCAGGTAGATGCACCTTCCAATGATCCCTTCTTTCTTGGAGGTTGCGAAGACTTTTCTCCTCCATGTCTGAGCCTCATATATCAGACCTGTGTACAAACATCATCTGAAAAAATAGAAATTTCCACCTGACATGAATCTGTACTACCTTCAAGTAGTAGAAATTATTTCGGCGGATGCCCTTCATAACCACCATTGAGCCTTTGGTCATCTTGAGAACACCATCTCTTATAGATACCACATGACCAACGCTTTCAAAGCACCAACTGAGATAAGATTCCTTTTAAGTTTGAGGTACATACCTTACTTTCTTCGATTCCGGTACCATCCCATCAAACATTTTGATACGGACTGTACCTATGCCTTTCACTTTACACGGATGATCATCACTCATGACAGCAAAACATTCATCTAGCTTCTCAAAGCTAGAAAACTAATCCTTATTCGGGCACACATGATAGGTAGCTCTCATATCTAATACCCACTCAGAATCACCTGAGTAACCAATAGTTGGAGTAGTAACGGAGAAAGAGAATACTGATGAATCTGAATCTGATCCATCCGTCTGTGAAGTACTGGCTTGAGTACTGACCACCTGTGCGAGATTTGCCTCGGTCTTCGACTCCTTCTTACCTTTAGTCTTTGGACAATCAACATTCCATTACCCTAACTCTTTGCATAAGGCGCACTGGTTCTTCTTCAGATCTCTGAAATCTGGTCTGGACTTTGATCTCCCATGATCAGCTCTACCCTTCCGATTGGAACTCCTGCCTCTTACCGCCAACTCCTCTGTTGATGTATTCCCAGAAGAAGACAGACTGTCCTGCCTTCTTATATCATAATTTACAAGAGCAATCGACGCCTCAGTGTAGTTAAGTGTTTGTCTACCGTTGATCAAAGTAAGAGTAAATGTCTCATACCCTTCGTCAGGAAGAGAATTCAAAAGAATCACTCCTTATCCTCTTCATCAATCTTCACATCCACATTAACTAAGTCTCTAAGAAGTTTTATGTAGCTATTCATGTGTTCATCAATGGAGAGTTCTCTCTTCATTTGAAAGCGATAAAGCTTCCTCTTCAACTGCAATCGCGACTCGATGCTCTTCATCAGACACTTTTCTCCAAGATCTCCCACAGCTTCCTTGTAGATGTTTCATGCAACGCATGATACTTGATGTCTTCTGTCAAACAAGACCTGATCAAACTACATGTTGTTCGATTCATCTTATCTCAATCCTCTTCAGAAGTAGTCTAGAGTGTTTTCGAGGTTTGATGTCGTCAATACATCCATCACCTCCATCTCCACATACCAAAATTGTTCTTAGCATCGAACTTCATCATATAAATCCTCAATGGATGTGGATTCATGGATTTCATCGTAGATGTACTATCTCCAGCCATCTTATGCAAAAATAAACGGAGTTAGATTAAAAACTAGATAAAGATAGGATATTTCCCTCAAAATGAAACCCTATAAGAGTTTCCGAAGCGACCTACTCCATCAAATTTGATTCCTCGAGCAATCCAAACGTTGTTCTGAGATCCACACACGATCCCACAAACAGTCTCAACGTTGTTCCGAGATCGACACACGATCTCTACCAAACAGCTACCAATACTCTTGGAATTGACACACGATCCACGATGAACCTGGGATGCTCTGATACCACTTGTTGCGCTCGCGCCTTCTGGCAACAACCAACTGAGGAATCCTAAACAACAGAGAGAGATGCATCGGAGAAGTACCCAACAGACAAGAATAGAGAAAAGGAGAGAAAAGCCAGCCAATACAATATTTAACGAGGTTCGGCAATTTGCCTACGTCCTTGGGATAAGGGAGAGATCTTATTGATTCAACAATCAATTACAAGTTGTTCCCTACTTTCAAGGATTTTCAAGAGGATTCACTTGGGATTACTAGGGGATACAATTAATGAGGGCTCTAACCCTTATTTATAACCAGAGAGTCACAGGGTTTTAGGAACCACAATTGAATTCGACTCTAAATCAGAAACGAAGTCTGAATCCGAACAGGAGAACAGATTCTCTTGTCAGTCAACCGGGCCGGTCAACCGACCCTGTTATACGGTCGACCGGTCGTCGATCGGGACCAACAGAAACCAAAACTGTGCTAGTCGGTCGACCACTCTCCTTGCTACGGTCGACCGGGCGGTTGGCCGGACCCTAGTCTGGCACGCTGCGAACTGCGTTTTCGATTCCTCTAAACTCCGATCTCTGCGCTCTCTTCCAATGAGTTTAAAAACTCTTCTGATGTATTTTATCTCTCCTCTCTCCATACAATTCTCCTCTCTCTCCCTGCAGGATTAAACTTGACACTTACAGCCTAAACCAAACAAAAGTAGAAAATTTTTGCTTCACAGAAACTTTTTACATGTGATTACTAAGTCCCCATTCCTAGCACAAACAATAGCATTGAATCAGTATGAACCAAAATATATCAACAAGATACAATGTGAATTTACTATAGGCTCTAACAAATTAACGGATCGCGCAATGGGGAGTTTGGAAGTCACTCATGCTGCAACCACATATTTTTTATTATAACAAAAGTGTCTAAATTGTGATTGGAAAACCCATTGTGCAATCAAAACTAAATAGAACTTCATGCTTAAAGCTTATTTCAACAAAATAAGATGAGAATAGTTTATTCTTTCACATTCTGAGACAAGAAAGGGGTAAAGAGAAAAGAGTAAATATAGGTATAACTACATACGGAAGGCCATGCAGAAACAAAAGATCAAGAGCTAGGTTTCCATGCTACTACTACAAAAGCAAAATCTAGAGCAGTGCTAATTGCACCCAGAGACCAACATGGATGTCCTACTAGCAACTCGGGGGTAGGCCCAATATACCAGCCTCTGGGTACCGCATTGTAGTTTCATGTTCTAGCATTTTTCCCACGGTTTACGATGGGCCTTCTAAATTGAAACAATCAATTAATCTTGCCCTTAACATTCAACAATGCCCTATGAAAAACTCGATCATGCCTGTGCAACTGGAGCATAACAAAGGAACAGCTTTGGGTAGCAAGAGGGTATGAGTCAAAACCTCCCAAGCCAATACCTAAAGAGAAAAAAGACTACATGCAGCCTGCCTCACATATACAAGAAGCTAACAGGTGCTGAAAAAGAACTACAATTTCTTCATGATTTGTTTTCTAAGCAACCAAAGTCCAGTAAGATATAGAAGAGCAATCAACCAAATTCCTAACTATAAACAAATATTAGAAACAAAAAATATTAATTTGGAAAAAAAAAAAGTTCAAGTAAATAAATTAGGAACCTAACCAGCATCAATGACAGCATCCAATCAGTGCTCCCATTCTTCTCAAACTGCTTCAGATCCCAATTCCCTTTTACCCATCTGGGATCCTTGAAAACAGGGGCCTCTGCCTTGAGAGCAGCCCCATTGGTCCCCAGACCCTCTCCTTCCTTCTCCTTCTGCTCAGAACCCAAATTAGGGACTTGGGCCTCTTCCTCCTTCTTCCCCAACTTCTCCTCCTCCACTACAGCAGAGCCCACAGCCACCCCAGCTCCATTGTCTGCAGCAGACCTCGTGAGGAGAAGAGAAGAAGGGGATTTCTTGAGGAAGAGGGTGAGCTGGGGTTTGTAAGAGAAGTTGGTTTTCGGTGACAAGGTGAAGAGGGGAAAGGGAGGAACATGAGAGAACAAGGCCATTGAGAAATTTTTTTCTAAATGGATAAAAATGGAGGAGAAAAATCAATCACATGCCTTGCTCTCTACTTGCTATCTGGGTTTTAAAGCTGGGGGAAATTCTGCACCTCAGAAAATGAGATGAGGGGGAGAGAGAGGGAAGTGACAGGTATCCAGAGAGAGGGAGAAAGTGAGAGTGACAACATGGGGGCGGGGGTATATTGAAAAAGGAAAGGTACCCTGAGTGGCAAAATCGTGAATTGAGGGCAAGTAACGGGGGAAGAGGGAAAAGTGCTCTGTTGAATACAGTTGTAGGGTTCGGTTCACATGCACCCCGAACATGTTACAAGAGGATCAATGTCGTGTTAACACTTGAGATTGGTCCTCTTATACTATTATAAGAGGTGTAAAGAATTAAAATTTTTTGTCACCTTAAAATCTGATTTTTTTTTCACGTATCAGTACAAGATTGATCCTCCTATAACATATATGACCCGAATCTGTTGAAATGTTTGCGCCATTTGATGTCGATGATTCCTCCGGGATGCATGAGGCCACCAGGGCAGCGGTCGTCGCGTAGCATTAGAATAAACTAAACATTTTGAACAATTTAAGAAACAACCATTAACCTCCTGTATCTTCCCATGAAAAAAGTAAAAATTATCAGTTTAAAAAAGAGTTTAAAAGAAATTATAAAAAAGTAGAAAGGACAAACAATCGATAAAAGGCAACGTCTCATCAATCATCATCCCATTCTTGTTATATGGCGTCTATCTGCTCGTGGTTGGTTAATGGTTAATATCAATGGCGCTCTTTCTACAAGTACGAGCCGAGGTCGGGCTCGGTTTGTTATCAGAGATCATGTGGGTAACATCCTCGTTGCGGGAGGCGCGGCCTTGCTCGGCATCGGCGGTGATTTTGTCCGAGACCTTTGGCGCGTGGATGGGCCTCAAGTGCGCGGTGTTGGAGATGAATGCCAAGCAAATTTGGCTCGAAGGTGATTCCTTGCTCATAGTGAAGTGGATCAAGGAGAGAAACAATAATGATGGATGTAGGGAGAGAGAGAGAGAGAAAAGAGATGAAAGAGAGAAAAGAGATGAAAGCTTGATGAAGCTTGTGGAATCCAACTTGGATTCAGATTTTGTTTTGAAAAGGAGTGGGATCCAATTGGAGTTTTGAATTGTTTCTCCTTTTAGAATTTGGGTTCCTTTTAGAATTTGGACTCCTTTTCTGTTTGGGGTCAAATCCAATTGGAGTTTCTTAGACTCTGTGGCTATAAATAAGGGTTAGAGCCCTCATGTATCTCACTGAAAATCTCCCTTGAAAATTCCTTGAAGAAGGAATAAGTTGTAATTAATTGTTGAATCAATAAAATCTCTCTCTCCCTTACCCGAGGACGTAGGCAAATTTTTGCACCTCGTTAAATATTATGTTGATTGCTTTTCTCTATTGTTTCTCTGTTTTTATTGTGTTGGGTACATCTCCGGCTGCATCTGTCTCCTATTTGGCGGATTTCTCAGAGAGGTTGCAGGAGCGCGCGCAACAAGTGGTATCAGAGCATCCCAGGTTCAGCGTGGGATCGTGTGTTAATTCTGAAGACATCAGTTGTTGTTTGGCGGAGATCGTGTGTCGATCTCGAAGCGGCTTTGGGCCTGTTGTGGGATCGTGTGTCGATCTCGAAGCAGCGTGTAGATTGCTCGAGGAATCAATTTGGAAGAGTAGATTGCTTCGAAACTCTTCGAGGGTTTCGCGTGGAGGTAAAGATCCTGTTTTTATCTAGTTTGTTTTATCTAACTCCGTTTGTTTCCGCGTTGCTTTAAGGAATTAGTTAAGAAGATGGCTAGAGAAAGTACATCGTCGGTGAAATCTGTAAATCCACATCCGTTGAGGATTGATGTGGTGAAGTTCGATGGCAATAACAACTTCGGTATGCGGAGGTGTGAGGTGATGGATGCGCTGACGGCATCAAACCTCGAAGACACTCTACGGTGGAAAAGAAGCGCGAATCAACAACTGAAAAAGATTGGGACAAGATGAACCGTACGAAGTGTGATTTGATCAGGTCTTGTTTGACACAATACATCAAGTATCATATGTTGCATGAAACATCTGCGAGGCAGCTGTGTGAGATCCTGGAGAAGAAGTATCTGACAAAAAACGTCGAATCGCGGCTGCAGTTGAAGAGTAAGCTTTATCGTTTCCAGATGCAGAGAGGATGCTCTATCAATGAACACATGAATAGCTACACAAAGCTTCTTACATATCTAGTTAATGTGGATGTGGAGATCGATGAAGAGGATAAAGCGATAATTTTATTGAATTCTCTTCCTCAAGAAGAGTATGAGACCTTTACTCTTACATTGATCAATGGAAGAAAATCTCTTGACTACAATGAGGCGTCTGCTGCTCTTGTGAGTTATGAAGCAATGAGACATGATAGACTGTCTTCTTCGGGGAGCACAACGGCATAGCCATTGGCGGTAAGAGGCAAGAGTTCCAATCGGAAGGAAATAGGTGATCAGAGAAGATCGAAGTCCAGATGAGGCTTCAGAGATCTGAAGAGGAATCAGTGCGCCTTATGCAATGAGTAGGGCACTGAAAAGTTGATTGTCCGAAGGCCAAATATAAGAAGAAGGAGCCGATGACCGAGGCAAATTTCGCAAAGGTGGTAAGCGCTCATGCCAGTACTTCACAGGCAGATGGATCGGATTCAGATTCATCGGTATTCTCTCTCTCTGTTATTACTCCTACTATTGATTACTCAGATAATACTGAGTGAATCTTAGATACATGAGCTACCTATCATGTGTGCCCTAACAGGGACTGATTTTCTAGCTTTGAGAAGCTAGATGGATACTTCAACGTCATAGGTGATGATCATCCGTGTAATGTAGAAGGGATGGGTACAGTCCGTATCAAGATGTTTGATACGATAGTACGAGAACTGAAGAATGTGAGGTATGTATCTCAACATAAAAGGAATCTTATCTCTGTTGGCGCTTTGGAAGCTTTGGTCCTTGTGGTATCTATACGAGATGGTGTTCTCAAGATGACCAAAGGCTCAATGGTGGTGATGAACGGCGTCTGCCGGAACAATCTCTACTACTTGAAGGGTAGTACAGTTACAGGTCAGGTGGAGACTTTTATTTCTTCAGATAATGTTTGCACACAGGTTTGGCAGATGAAGGTCGGACAAGGAGGTGAAAAGTCTTTACAAACTCTAGCAAAGAAGGGATCATTGGAAGGTGCTGCTATCTGCAACTTGGTTGGGTGAACATGACATTCTGGATAAGAAGAAGGTGAAATTCAAAACCAGTAACCACTCCGAAGGTCTTCTTGACTGTGTTCACGTAAGCGTTTAGGGACCTGTTAAGACTGCATTGCTTGGAGGTCACAGGCATTTTGTCTCTTTTATTGATAATTTATCTAGGCATTGTTGGATATTTCTCATGAGACAAAGATGTGAAGCTCTAGATATATTGGTGAAGTGGAAAGGAATAATGGAGAAGCAAAGAGGTAGGAAGATCAAGGAGCTACAGATTGGTAATGTTGAAAGATACATGGACCAATTCCTACAATTTGGCCAGAATGCTGGTATTGGTACTCACTTCACAATGGAATACATGGTTAGTTAAGGAGGTAAACCTTCCTTACTGAAGAAAGCTCAGTGTTTGTTGTCCAGTGCAGGATTAGACAAATCGTTTTGGGCTGAGGCGATTATGTATACTAGCCATCTCATAAATGGATTGCTATCAACTGCGGTAGGAGGTAAAGCTCCACTGAAAGTTTGGTCTGGGAAAGTTACTCAAGGTCATGGTTTGCTGCGGGAATTTGGAAGTCCGACCTACTTTAGTGCCAAAGATGGCATGGTGAATCCGCGAATAAAGAAGTTTGTGTTTTTAAGTGTCAAGAGAAATATGAAAGGCTACAGATTATGGGATCCTGAAAACAAGAAGACCGTGTTTAGTCGGCATATCACGTTGGATGAGACTTCAGTGTTGAAGTTTACCGTCTCTCAGTACGTGGAGAAGATGAACACTAAGGAAGTATCGCAGCGGGTGGAGGTTGATACTACTCTACCGTCTCCAGTCGGTTCGATATCAGTGACGACTTCACCGGATGTGACACCAGGTGGAGATCACATAGCCAGGATTGATACTGAACAGGTTGAAGACATTGATGAGAATGTTGAAGTATCTGCAGCCATTGGAATCAAGATAAACCCACGAAAATGGGTGAAGAAGCATGAATCTCAAGCTTGTGACTGCGACAAGATCAAGTTGAAGGCCGTTGTTCTCCATGACGGTAGTGAGGAGATTCATATGACTCGGCTAGGTAGGTTCGCTGCTGAAGATTCAGTCACAGGTGCTTAAGCTTGATAGAGCTCATTTCAATGAACTATAGTCGGCTTGATCTTTTGGGCAGGTACGTAGCAGCCGTAAAGGCGCAGCCACATTGGTGATGCAACCTGTATGAAGCTACATGGTGTATTTGGGTTCTCGAGAAGCTGATTGGGACTTCACGTAGAGGTGAAGAGTTAGACGTCACGTAGAGGTGAAGTATTGTGATCTTGATGAACAGCTGATCTTCTGGTGAGAAGATGGTTAAGCTCGCACAAGGCGGTGTGCATGCAGTTTGTTGAAGCCGATGATGGTGTTTGATGTGCTCTACTCAGATTTGGTTGAACCGTCTTGAAGACATATGGACTGGAGAGAGCCAGTTAGTTGGAGAGTCAGTGTTGGCTCATGATGGGTTCTTCTTGAGGTCAATTGGAATAGAGTTCCATGAAGTTGTTGAGTGGGAGACACGTTCGTTGATCGGCTCGTATGGTATTTCTCTTCAGGTGAAGTGATAGAAACGCATGTGTGGTGCATTCTGGTTGATAGCTGAGGTGAAGTTGGAAGCTTACAATTGATATTAGAGTTTGGTGAGAGTTGCAGGCGGTGACAACAAACTTAATTTGGATCTGATGAGATCAGTGAAAATCAATTGTACGTGTGCTGGCGATTCGTTTGAAGGAACAGGTTTCGTGTGTTTGCCAAGTCGAGATCGTTTGTCGATTTCGCCGAGATCGTGTGTCGATTTCGCCAGGTGATATATTGGAGTTCGTTGGAGTTCAGCTTAGATTTGAGAAATCTTCACCGGGGTGGAGAATTGTAGGGGGGAGAGAGAGAGGAGATGAAAGTTTGATGAAGCTTGTGGAATCCAACTTGGATTCGGACTTCCTTTTTGAAAAGGAGTCGGATCCAATTGGAGTTTCCTAACAGGTGAATTGTTTCTCCTTTTAGAATTTGGATTCTTTTTAGGATTTGGACTTCTTTCCTGTTTAGGGTCAAATTCAATTGGAGTTTCCTAAATCCCTGAGACTCTATGGCTATAAATAAGGGCTAGAGCCCTCATGTATCCCACTGAAAATCTCCCTTGAAAATTCCTTGAAGAAGGAATAAGTTGTAATTAATTATTGAACCAATAAAATCTCTCTCTCCTTTACCCCGAGATGTAGGTAAATTGCTGAATCTCATTAAATACTGTGTTGATTGCTTTTCTCTATTGTTTCTCTGTTCTTGTCGTGTTGGGTACATCTCCGGCTGCATCTGTCTCCTATTTGGCGGATTCCTCAGAGAGGTGGTTGCAAGGGTGCGCGCAACAAGATGGACACCCTGGCATATTACTCCAAGATATGAAACTATGGATTGCTGCTGTTATGAGTTCTGATGCACGCATATCATGCACGATGGCAACATGGCCCCAGTTACATGGTGAGTGTAGGTTTCTTGCCTGAGAATCTCAGAACTCAGAAGTATTATGTATGAAGAGAGACTGGAGAGGAGTTGTAAAAGGAAGGGCTAGTCAGGCCCTTCCCATTATTAAAATAAAAGAACAGTGACTCACTCAATCGATACGAAAATATTACCAATAAGTTGAATCAAATGTTCGAATAGCTTAGATAATGAGCAAAATCTTTATTAAGAAACAAAAACAATATGAAAAAAAATAGCTTGAACATTGAACAACATATCAAACATAGAAATCAAGGAAAGAAGCATACTAGTATATCAGAATCACCAAAAGAAACAAATCGTTCGACAATCCAAACGTCCAAAAATAAACTTCATTCGATCAGAAACCAATTGAATACTTGAGTAAGTACAATCACCGTCATGTCACATGGTTGAAGAAAACTTTTCAAGTCTCCACTTACGGTGCTCTCTATGTCCTTTTTTTTATCTTCTCAACGATCGCTATGATTATCCTTGTGTCCTTCTTAATGAAATGGGTCAAGTGTCCCTCTTGGATTAACTTTTTAATCTAAATTTAAGATTGCAGTAGGTGTCACAGTGTCTGCCTCATGTTTTGTTGCATGCTATGCTAGCTAGCCTCCATCGCTACGCATTTATGTTTGTCTCCAGGGTCATATTGTTTTCTCTTCCAATCACTCGTCTCATGCCCTCTTTTGTTGTGACAGTGATCGAGAGGTTTTACAAATTGAGAGAAAACGAGAATCCAAAATCTTTCATTGGACATAAGCTCATGTGAGATTTTAACAAATACATGAAAGAAAATATAAGAGGTACAATAATTTTTTGTGATTCAACCAAACTTGCTACATCTACGAGGAAAGCATCGAGGGAGAGATATTATAACCACATATTATAACCAGATATAATAATATAGAGTACAAGTGAGTAATCACATACTCCAACCTTCTTTTCTCAATACAAGTATGAATGTTGAGCACACACATCACCAAGAGTAAATCCATACACATTGATAAAGAGTAACTTTTCTTGAGGCAAATCAATCACCTATTGGTGTTGTCCATCTTTTTTTTGCTTGATTACAAATAGGTATTCACACCTCTCCCTGCTTCTTAATTTACATCTTTGTCTTCAAAGAGTTTTTCGGCTCTCTCTCTCTCTCTTCTAAAAGCTCTAGATATACCAAACCTCTTATTAAAATTTTGATAACCCTAAATCATTAAGAAAGCTCTCGATCATTGATCTTGAAGAAATCAACTCCTTGAGAAAATTTCTTTAATTAATTGTGGGATCCACTCTTGAAAATAAGATACTTTAACAACAATCTCCACTTTGGCTCAATTTCAAGCATTTTAGGCACATAGAAGATTTTTAAACATTGAGTCTTACCTCAACGTGAGGAAGATATATGTTGAAATTTTCCTTTAAGCCACTCTCCAGAAGGGCCTGTCGTGAACTGACTGTCGTGCCTTACATGAACAGGAAACTGTTCACTATTGGTGTTAATCCTGTGTCATTGTTCTATCTCCAATTTGAATGGAGTTTTCCAACCTCCACTTTAACAAGGAGTCTGTTGTTACATAAAATACCTTCGTAGACAACTATGCTCATGTATCGTATTCCACCTTAATACAATTATCTCAAACTCATGTGGAGACATTACTGACAATCACTCCACCTTAAGCCCAACCTGGAACCAAAATTGAACTAACTTGACTTTTTATCAATTTTCATGTGCACATGTCTGTCTTAAAGCAGCACCCCTTCCAAGCTATAAAGCTACAAATTTTGCATTCACTGCATGCATGTGTTCCTACGTCTTTTAAATTTGGGCTGGAAACATCCTCTTTGTGATGTCTTCCTCGCTACTAGGCCTACCGCTAGTCTTGAGACTAATTCAGGCAATATCATAGTTTTACACGAATCATTATCATCTATATGGCCTTCTACTGATCATTGTCTATCATCTCCTTATCCATTGATAGCTTCTCCTTTGAGATCAACCACATTTATATAACCACCATGGTCTTATCAGGCTTCCTACCGATATGCTCTCATGGTCTTCCTTCTATTAATCATTAGTTATAAGTCTGTCATTGTATTGATGTTCATCAGATTCACAGCCCTGCAATTGATGATTCCAATTGAACTCAAATCCACATTCTTTGTGATGATCTCAAACATGACAAATCCACCAACTCTCGTTATGATCTCATCGTGTTACGAGTAACCCATGACAACTTAAATTTTTCATTGCCTTTGTGATGATCTATCACCTGTACAACTTTCATCTTTCATCCCGTCACGACATTTGGATCAAGATTTGCTCTAGTTTTTCTTCTTTTATTTGAAGCCTTCGCTGTTTGATAAGAAACTCAGATCCACCTAATTGACTTTACACCATTTTCTTGATCTTGTAGACTTAACTCCATCCGTAGTTACTTGGATCTTTCTTGGACAATACATCGAACACCTTGCACATGTTTGAAATCTTGGGCTAATATTAGTTTATTATAACTATAGTCAAGATTTTATGAACTGAGTGAAAGGAAGATCCTCGAACTTTGTATTAGACATTGAGCTCGTCCAAGATTTTAGCAAATACACAAAAGAAAATTACAAGTATCATAATAATTTATGTGGTCCAATTGAACCTAGCCTACATTTATTGAGAGAGCATCAAGAGATATATGCTATAATAATATACAAGAGAGAAATCAAATACTCCAACTCTCTTTCTTAAGACAAGCGCGAACATCACAAAGATTAAGTCTATATGTTGATATAGAGAGACAAACCAATCACCAATTTAGGTCGCACATCTTTTATTGGCTTCACCTACAAAGAGGTATTTTTCTCTTACTCTGATTCTCTTTTCCTTTGTTTCCTTTTTCGCAAAAAAACGGTTTGTTCGGTTAGTTATTGGAGTTGGATGAAGCCCATTTTCGTTGTTTAACATGTGATTTTTGATTTTTTTTTGATTTATAGGAGGAAAATATGATCTTTATGTTGGGAAACAATCGTAAGCTCTAATATCAATTGTTGTGATTTCAGGAGAGGGCGGCCCCACAACCGGATCAACTGGGGTGGCGCAGCGGATAGGAACCACAGGACTACTAAGACAATTTGAAAAAGAGGAGAAGAAGATATTCTAAAGTAGATAGAAAGCCAACACACAATATAACGTGGTTCCACCGATCAAACAAATCGTGTGTACGTCCACAGGAGAAGGGGGATAAACTTTATTAAAACTTTGGGGGGTACAATAAAAATTATTTACACCTCACGCTGAGAAGTTACAAGCTTTTAATGGCCGCTAAGAACAACGAACCCTTGTGGCTAAGCTTTTCTCACGAATTTCTCACTTAGATGAATTACACCCTTAGGAATTATAAATTCATAGGATTCTCTTGGAATACATAGAAGGCTACCCCTAAGGGGTTATTTATAAACCATAAAACTCTCCTAGTCCTAAACAAACTCCTCAATCAGAATAAAGAAAACTTGAATCCAACTCGGACTCAAAACACCTTCAATTAGAATAAAGAAAACTTAAATCCAACTCGGAGTCAGAACAGATTCAGAAAAGAAAACTATCAAATCCGATATTAATCAACCTTCACGACGTATTCACGTCATAATCCTAACAATCCCCTCTTGACTTGATTACGTCCAAGTCTAAGAATACCCACCATGTTCCATGTACTCGCATCCACGTACAATTGAACAAACTTGACTTTATCTCCATCTCACTCCCTCTTCTCCATAACCCACTCATGGGTTCACATCTTGATTAGGTCGAATAAGTTCAAGCCCAACCTGAACTTTATTAACCAATGATCTCCTTGATCTACTCATGATATATGAGAACTTGCTCCACCATAGGAGTAACGATCTGGAGTACCTTATTATGCGCCTAGTCCCGATCTCCCTTCGGGGTACAATTGAACATCCAAGCTCGAATCCATCGTAATCTCCGATTGTTCCACAACCACCACTTTTGAAGCCAAGGAAAACTGCAATCTACCAACTGTAACCTTTAAATTCTGCAACATATACACATTGCCAACATATTCGGCTTGAAACATCACATGGGCCTCTTTGAAAACTTCCATAAGACCACCTTTTGAACTGAAACAGAAACATTTCCCCTTATAGGGCTTCAAGAGAGATGAGATTGTACCTTGATTCGGGAACATGATGAACGCTTTGAAGAGTAGTGATGCATCCATCATGAGACCAAAAATTGATTGTTCCTTTGCCAATCACCTTGCTTGTAGCGGAATTCTCCATGAAGACTTATCCCCCTTAAACCAAAGTGTATGAAGAGAACATCTTCCTATTGGAACTGATATGCTGCGAACATCCAGAATATATGACCCATCTATCTTTGTTACCAACTGGTTTGTATGTAACAGATAGAACGTCGCACTGTTCTTCTTCTCCTTCAATCAGTTCAGTGACATTAGCATCTAGTTGTTTCTTCTTTCAAAGCCAACACTCAATCTAATGTGTCTCTTTTGTGACAATAGTTGCACGTTAAATTCTTGTGCTTTGAGTTACCCGTGGAACTTCTATTATTACACTTCTCCCTTCAATAATGAACATGCCTGAAATCATCATGATGAGACTCACCCGTCAACTGGGTGTCAATTTTGTCTTTATTGAGTAGATACTCTTTGACCTTATTGACCTTGATTGTTGACTTGCCTCCATAGATGATATCTTCCCTAAAGCTCTTATATGAAGAAGGTAAAGAACATAGTAATAGAAGTGTTTGATCCTCATTTTCTATCTTAACTAGATCATTGATAATAGAGAAAAATTCTACAATATGAGACTTGATAGGTTTATCTTCGTGCATGCAAAGAAGAAAGAGATGCTACTTTCGAATCAACCGATTCACCAACGACTTCTTCAGATAGTGATCTTGAAATCGCTCCAACAGCAAGGACACTGTTTTCTCCGTAGAAAACTCATCCAACATTCATCCGTCAAGGAAAGCTGAATAGCTATCAAGGCTTTCTCATCCAACTCCTGACAAGTTTCTTCCTTCATGTCTTGAAGTTTTTTCTCCCTCCCGAGTAGTGCTTTCTTCAACCCGTTCTGGATAAGGATGGCGTTCATCTTAATCTGCCACCTACTAAAATTGATGATGCCATCGAACTTCTGAATATTGAACTTGATCGCAGACATCTTCAAGTTACCTTGCTCTGATATCATATTATTGGGAAACAATCTGTATAATCTGATTCCAATTGTTGTGATTTCAGGATAGGACACCCCACGACCGGATCGACTAGAGCGGCGCAGTGGATACGAACCACAGGATCTACTAAGGCAACTTGAAGAAGAGAAAAAGAAGATATTCCAAAGTAGATAGAAAGCCAACATACAATATAACGTGGTTCCACCGATCAAACAGATCGTGTGTACATCCACAGGAGAAGGGGAAGAAACTTATTAAAATTTTGGGAGAGTACAATAAAGAATTACCTACACCTCATGCTAAGAAGTTACAAGCCTTTGATGGCCGCTAAGAACAGCGAACCCTTGTGGCTAAGCTTCTCTCATGAATTTCTCACCTAGATGAATTACATCCTTAGGAATTACAACTTCATAGGATTCTCTTGGAATACACTGAGGGGGTTATTTATAGATCATAGAACTCTCCCAGTCCTAAACAAGCTCCTTCAATCAGAATAAAATAAATTTGAATCCAACTCGGACTCAAAACACCTTCAATCAGAATAAAGGAAACTTGAATCCAACTCGGACTCAAAATAGATCCAAAAAAAATTGTCAAATTCGATATTAATCAACCTTCACAACGTATTCACGTCATAATCCTAACACTTTATTACTTTTAGATTTATGGATTTTTGTTCTTTAAAACTAACATTATTACTATTGGTATTTTCTTTTTTATTATTATTATGTATTATCCGAAATGGGTTTGCTTATTTATGTTCTTGGATTGAATTTATTTGGGATTTCATCCGTTCTAATTTTGTTTCTTTAGACTTGAGGTCCTTTTATTTTGGGCTAATTGAAAGTTATTTTTTTTCTTGTTAATTGTGAGTAACATGTGTTTTGTTGTATTGTTAAAAATTCCTTTCTTGCAGGGATTAGTGGCAGATCAAGACCACCTCTTATCTTTCCAATAAACTCTAGATTACCAAACTCTTTATAAAATAGTTTGATAACCATATCACATTGAGAAAGATCTTGAATGTCGATCACGAAGAAATCAACTTATTGTGAAAATCCCTTCAATTAGTCGTGCTTGCCTCTTTCCTTTTTAAACACATACACTGGATGATTTTTTTCCCACCAGTTTCTTTTTATTTCAATGAAAGCACCAGATGATGAGAGCTTAGAAAATGATGGTGGATGTAATATGCCCTATTAATGATACTTAATTATATGTTAAATACTTATTTGTCTATTAATTGATTTATAAACTCATCAGTTTTATCATTGTGGAAATATAATTTAAGAATCATTATTGGTAATAACTACTATTTCAATTATTATTTATATATTGTTATTCTTATTATTAATATCTATTAATATATTTTGTATTAAGAGGCTAAACCATTATTCAATATAAGTTATTAATAAGTGCAATACTTATTTTTATTATCCTTTTCTATTATTAATACTATTAACCATTTAATTGTTGGTATTAGCATTATACTTATTATTATTATGATTATTAGAATTATTTTTATTACTTTTATTATTATCATTCTTACTGTTAAATTGTTATTTCTATTACTATGTTAACTAATTAATTAGCATTTTAATTATTATTAATTATTATTATAAATTATATGGTTAATTACTATTATTATTGTGCTGTTATTATTATTAGTAGTATCATTTTCTATTTCTCAAACCATTACCCATTAGCCAAGCCCAACAGCCCATTAATCCTAATCCTAATAATCAAATCTAAATCCTAACTAACCTAATCCCTATCTAATCCTAATCCCAGACGATTCACTTCGTAACCTTCACCTTCATCCTCTCCTCCTCCTCGCACCCTCCCAACCTCTCCTCCACTGCCTTACGTGCGCCACCACTTGCGAAACCGTGGTCAAGCCCTGCCTCCACTTGCGCATCACCACCCCATGATCCTCCACCCGAGCAGCAGCCCGTGCTCTCCCCTCTGTTGCTCTCTCTTCCTCTCCTGCACTAGCGCAGGCAATCTCCATCAATCCTCTTACAACTCCACTGTCGTGCACACCCGCAGCCCAGTTGAACCACCGCCACTCCCTCTCCCCGTGGACATTATCATCCACCATTCTCGTGCACCCTGAACCCACGACTCCTCTCTGCCTTCTCCGTTGATCTCCACCAGAGCACAGCTAGTCACCCCAACGCAACCGACAACACCCTCCTTCCACCACGAGCACCTCCAACCCATGTGGTAACACAACCACTGTCAAGTCCCTCCGCCATCTCCGTTGGAGCACTAGCTCATCACCGGTCCCCTCCGGCGAGATCCCCGAGCTCTATCGAGCTCCGCCGTCAACAGCCATCTCCCCCTACACCCTTGAATGAGTCTTACTTACTTCTCTCTCTCTCTCTGTGTGTGTGTGTGTGTGTGTATATATTTATGTGTGGGTGAGTGTTGTATATTAATGTGCATATATGTGTGTGAGTGTGTTGTGTAAATGGGTGTGTGTTGTATATTAATGTGTACATGTATATGTGCGTGTGTGTTTGTATATCAACATGTGTGTATGGTTCCGTGTTACAGCGTTACGAACTCCCTCGTGCGATCCAAACTTAGTAACAATAGAATTCAGATTCGTGTTCGCTGTAGACCCGATAGGCTAGTCGATTTGAAGACCGACACACGAGGTGATTTGGAGAGTCAGACCATTTCGTGCAGTGAAGACTTGCTAGTGATTCGGACCCAAAATCGCGTCATTTCATGTGAGTGTTTGCCTTTTGATCTATTTTAATTTCAGCATTTTATCTTATCACTTCATGCGAATGTATATATGATTTCTGCATTATTCTATTCATGCCGACAACTATTATTATACTGTGATGCCCTGATGTTATTTTATTAATATATCATTTATTCTTTTATCAACACTGTTATCAATTTGTTCCAGTATTCTAGGTAAATGAGTATTGCTCATGATTTTTTCTATTATAGTAATCGGATGAGAAATTTAATTGTAAGTTCGAGGATTAATTAATAAGACTGTTGCTTCATTGATATATCGGGTCTTTTATGCTGGGGCCTGCCAATGAATTATATTTGAGTGAAGTTTGACTTGAGGATGGAAAATAGATTGGACATATCGTTGATGTTTAATATATATGTGGATTCATCCTTTTGCTATTGAGTAGTAGGTGTTCCTATTTATCGGTTCTAATGTAGTTGATTGATTGGATCTATTCATGCTTGGATTAATCGGTAACTTTTACTGAAATATAATGTAACTTGAGATTGAGAGCATACTAGATTAGTTAAATAGTGCATTTTTAGATATACAGTAAAGTAGTAGTTACAAATCATTATATTGTGGGAGAATAGTGTATTTTGGTGATGTTGGATTTGATATATCATTGATGTTTAATATATAATGAATTTATTGCCTTGGTTTTTGGATGTGTGGACTTTATCTGAAATATGTACCAGACTGGATTTTCTTTATTGGTGATAGTTCAGATGAAAATTCAATTGGATATTATGAATTAATTAAATAAAAGATGATTTGTTAGCATATTAGAACTCGGACTTCGATCTATTAGTGGACTCGATTATGGTAGACCTGATCTTGAGTTGAGGAATAGGTGTAGATTGATTTGGCCAGAGTTAGTGGAACATACACTTATACATTTGAGTTTACACTGATTTTTGAATCGGTAATTGAGTTCGATTGAAGTGGGATTGGTTAGATGCAGATAGAGATTTATTTCATTATTTTGAGATTTAGATCGACTGATGGATATGGAGGATTTAAATAGATTAATAGAAAGATAAGAGAGTTGATTACTGGTTTATTGAACTTGTGGTTTATTGTATCGGAATACCTTGATGAGAGATTTAGTACTCGATGTTTACAGTAATTGTAGAAAATTATGAGTTAATGGATTCATTACTATCATATCTTAGTGCAGATGGATGAGATATTGATCAGTACTAGATGAGACGGTCTATTGATCAGTGTTCTCACTTGTTACTGTATTATTTCATGTTACTGAGAAATTACTGAAAAAATATTGTTAGACGGTGACTCTATAGTACTGTTCTACTGTTTTATTATTTACCGTATACACTGTTATTATTACTGTTACTATGTACACGGTTACTGTTTATATTGTTACCGCCACTGTCACCGTTACATTTACTGTTAAAGTTACCGTCACTGTATCGTCTCAGTATCTTAGGTAACATGAATATTGATTGTTATAAGTGAATTATATAATAATGTAAATGGACAACTTACACTAGGATTGGGAAAATTGATGGAGGAGACAGCGTCTGAATTTTGGGTGGACCTAGGATATAGGTTGCGCAGCCGATATATGGTTCCACTGCAGGATTTTAGGAGATGACTGACATCTCATCTGTTTACTATTCCACAGTGATACTGTGAGTATTGTTATTGTTACTGTAGTACCTGGCGGTACGACCTGCTTCAGCATCAGGCATCAGGGTCGTGGTCCCGGGTATGTGTGGGACCCACCTAAAGTATGGACAATGTCTCCAACTGATCAGTTTCACCCCATTGACACGTGTAGTAGGTGTAGTATAGGATGCGTCTATTACTTATGGCAACTGGTATTTGTTGACATATTTAATAATAATGAACTGTCCATAATGTACTGTGACTGATTGTGTTAGCCTGATACATATATGCTATGTTGGATACCCGATGGTACACATGACCTGATCACACACCTAACTCTAGCACTAACTACCTTTATTACTATTCATTTATATTTTCATGTTATTTCAGTCTTATCCTGTATATTTTTATAGTAGTATCATAGTATGCTCAAATGTTATATGCATGTGCACCTTTCTCTTATTTTACACACTCATTAGGAGTTTCTGACTCCCTGAATTTGCACATCCAGGTCTATATATGTTACTTTGCTGATCAGGTATTTGAAGATGATCACACGCCTTACGAGGAGCTGGAGTTCTCTTACCTGATCGCTCTTTCTCAGCATTTTCTTGATTTTTTTATTCCTGTTGCTTTCATGATTCTATGCATTAGACTCAGTGCTTATTCCATTCATTTATTCATCTGTTATCATGTGTGAACATTTATATGTACTGTTGCAGTGATGTTGATCCTTCATAGTGATTATATAGCTTGTTCAGGTTACTTTAGGCTTAGCGTATATATGTAGGGTATTTTTCTCGTGTATATACGTCGCTGACTCTCCTCACGACTCCGCTTCAGCGTATTTTGGATAGCGGAGCATGACAATGAAAAATGAGAACTAAGTATCTCTTAGTGACCTCCAACCACATTAGAGGTCGGCGTTGTCGATTTTGGCTCAACAGAGACTTCTTATTACTGAAATCAGTATTACTCTAAGAGAGGTGGCACTTAGAAAATTTTGAGGGAATTTAAGTGAATGAATCTCATACTTGAACCCACACTCTTCCTTTTATTCATAAAGAAGTGAGGCAGTTAGTTAGATATGTCGTTCTTAGGAATCTGCACCAACGATTTCATGTAGGCAAATGCTTAAGGAATCCAAGATCCTTGTCAAGGCGTATGAGTAGGAGAATGCTTAATCAAATGACATTTCTCGGTCAATATGTGAGTAGGTTAGACTTTTCACTTGAGCCTCTATCATCCCCCAGAATCCTGTGCTCATCAATATCTAAGGATAAATAGGTTCGAGGACCAAGTTATAAAATATTTGGAGTTTAAGCACCATCATCTAACTTTGTGAAAAAAAATATTATATGAGCTTGTAATTTGCCCATGAGCCTGCGGCGTTTATAGATCCTAAAATCCAAGATATGCCCATATCTAAGGGTGAAAATCGAGTCGGGTTTGGCTCGAACCCGCATTGCCCTGGACCGGTTTTTGTGGATTTGAAGGGCTTTAAAACCCTCCCGAATCTGAATGAGTGGGTCCAAAAACTTTTAAAACATGTTTGGGTCAGTAAAATTATTAGCTAGAACATGCCTGACCATAATCCTCTAAAATCAAGATCAAACTCGCACCATACCCGCCCAAACCCGTATTCTCAAATATTAAGTTCTCCAGTATTCTTAGTCATTCATCTTCATGTACGTATAGATGATTAGTTAAGAGCACATATACATAAAGCTATAGAGAGAGATATGTGCAATGGTGAAAACCTAGCCACCTCTCTCCCCTTATCCTCCTTCTCCCTCAACTTCCATGCTCATATCAACGCTCTAATTTAAACACTAATGGCAAGTATTATAATGATGACAAGCAATGACATCTCTCCCTCATTTCTCATGCTTTTGATTCCTTCAACGATAAGGCTAACATTTTCTAGTTCCTCGTTTTTCGATCTCAGCAGCCGTACAATTAGCCGCAATTTATGTAAGGAGAAAGAAGATAAAAATTATGATCGAGTTTTTTAAAACTCATTGGGAGAAATAGTATAGAGATCAGAAGCCAGAAAGAAGCGAGGACGCATCGATTGTAGGCCAGCATCAAGGCCGGTCGATCGCCCGATCGACCGGTGTGCACAAACGTGCATAGGACAGCTCGGTTGACCGCCCGGTCGACCATAGCAGGAGAACGATCGACCGCTCAGTTGACCGACTGGCACACAGGAGTCTCGGTTGGACTCGATCAACCGCCCGATCGGCCGAGTGGTCGGGTCAGTCGACCGCCCAGTCGACCGACAGACGTATCTGGGGGGCGATCTGCATCTCTTTTCAGGTTTCCGACTTCGTTTCAGAATTGGAGTCAAATCCAATTGGAGTTTCCTAAATTCCTGGGTCTCTTTGGTTATAAATAAAGGGGTAGAGCCCTCTTGATCTGTATGCAAGGTACAAATTGTATTGTTTGTTGAATCAATAAAATCTTTCTCTCCCTTGCCCCGAGGACTTAGGCAAATTGCCGAACCTCGTTAAATATTGTGTTGGCTTTCTCTCTCTTGTTTCTTTGTTATTATTTTCTGATTACTTCTCTGCTGCATCTATCTCTATTGGTGAATTTCTCATTGGTTGTTGCCTCGCGCACAATAAGTGGTATTAGAGTATCCCAGGTTCGTCGTGAGATGGTATCAGAGCATTAAGTGGTTGTTTGGCAGAGATCGTGTGTCGATCTTGGAGCAGCATTGGGACTGTTTATGGGATCGTGTGTCAATCTCAAAACAGTGTTTGCATGGCTCAAGGAATCAGAATTTGGTAGAGTAGATCATTTTAAAAACTCTTCTAGGATTTCAATTTGAGGTAAATATTCTATCTTTATCTAGATTGTTTATCTAACTCTGTTTATTTTCCTCATTGCTTTGAGGGATCCATCGAGAAGAAGGCTGGAGATAGTGCATCTATGGTGAAATCCATGAACCAATATCCATTGAAGATCGATGTGGTGAAGTTCGACGGCAAGAACAACTTCGGGATGCGGAGATGTAAGGTGATAGATGCATTGATGGCATCAAACATCGAAGACACTCTACGGTTGAAAAAAGAGCGTGATTCTACTTCTGAAGAAGATTGGGTCAAGATGAACCAAATGATGTGTGGCTTGATAAGGTCTTGCTTGACTCAAGACATCAAGTATCATGTGTTACATGAAACATCTACAAGATAGTTGTGGGACATCCTGGAGAAGAAATATCTGACAAAGAGCATTGAGTCGCGGCTGCAATTGAAGATGAGGCTTTATCGCTTCCAGATGAAGAGAGGACTCTCCATTGATGAACACATGAATAACTACACCAAGTTTCTTACAGACCTAGTTAATGTGGATGTCAAGATCGATGAAGAGGATAAGGCAGTGATTCTTCTGAATTCTCCTCATGACGAAGAATTTGCGACCTTTACTCTTACCTTGATCAATGGTAGACAAACACTTAACTACAATGAAGTATCAGCTGCTCTTGTAAGCTATGAAGTAAGGAGACAGGATAAGCTGTCTTCACAAGGGAGTACATCAGAAGAGGCATTGACGGTAAGAGGCAGAAGTTCCAATAGGAAGGGAAAAGGTGATCGTAGGAGATCAAAGTTCAGACCAGGTTTCAGAGATCTGAAAAAGAATTAGTGCGCCTTCTGCAAGGAGCTAGGGCACTGAAAAGTTGATTGTTCAAAAGCCAAAGGTAAGAAGGAGTCGAAAACTAAGGCAAACCTCGCACATGTAGTTAGTACTCACGCCAGTACTTCACAGGCAGGTGGATCAGACTCAGACTCATCGGTATTCTCTTTCTCTGTCACTACTCCTATCATTGGTTACTCAGGAGATTCTGAGTGAATGTTAAATACTAGAGCTACCTATCAAATAGGGATATAGTTTTCTAGATTTGAGAAACTAAATGGATGTTCTGTTATCATGGGTGATGATTGCCCATGTAATATGGAAGGTATAGGGACAGTCCAGATCAAGATGTTCGATGGGATGGTACGGGAATTAAAGGGAGTGAGGTATGTACCTTAACTTAAGAGGAATCTTATCTCAGTTGGTACTTTAGAAACATTGAGTCTTGAGGCATCAATAAAAGATGGAGTTCTCAAGATGACCAAAGGCTCAATGATGGCTTTGAAGGGCGTCCGTCGAAATAATCTCTACTACTTGAAAGGTAGTACTGTTACAGGACATGTGGCGACTTTAACAGATTCAGATGATGATTCTACTAGGCTGTGCCATATGAGGCTCAGACACACAGGTGAAATATCTTTGCAACCTCTTGCAAAGTAAAGTCTATTGAAAGGTGCCAAAACCTGCAAACTGGATTTCTGTGAACATTGTGTCATCGAAAAGAAAACCAAGGTGAAATTCGGCACAGTGACTCACTGCACCGAGGGGATTTTGGATTATGTTCACACCGATGTCTGGGGACCTACTAAAATGGCATTCATTGGAGGTAACCGCTACTTTGTGACTTTCATTGATGATTATTCTAGGCAATGTTGGGTATATACCATGAAGCACAAAGGGAAAGTTGTTTGTGGAATGGAGAAAGAATTTGGAGAAAAGCAAGGGAAGAAAGATCAAGGTTTTCTTGTCAAATAACGGAGATGAGTATAAGTCTAATCCTTTCCTAAAGTTTTGTCTTGATGAGGGCATAGACAGGCACTTCACAGTAAGGAAAACACTGCAACAAAATAGGGCAGCAGAAAGGATGAACATGACTTTGCTAGAGAAGGTCCGATGTATGTTACCCAATGCCAGATTACCAAAGAACTTTTGGGCTGAGGTTTTGGCATATACTTGCTATCTCATCTACAGTTTGCCATCGTCTGCGATAGGAGGTAAAACTCCACTGGAGGTTTGGTTAGGGAAAGCTGCTCATGACTATGATTCGCTAAGAGTATTTGGGTATCTGGCCAACTACCATATTAAGGAAGACAAGTTAGATCCAAGAACGAAGAAAGGAGTGTTCATAGGATTTAAGAGAGGAATAAAAGGCTACAAGATTTGGGATCCTAATGACAGAAAATTTATCCTCAGCAGATATGTCACGTTCGATGAGGGTTCAATGTTGAAATCTACAATCTCTCAGCAGGTGGAGATTGAGAAGACCAAAGAGGTATCGCAGCAGGTGGAGAGTAATGCTACTTCACCATCGCTAGAAAGGTCAGTATCTTTGGAGATCATACCCATGGTGACACAGAGAAGTGATCATGCAGCTGAGCAGGATGTTGATAATGATGAGGATTAAGGACAGGTTAAGGGTGATGTCCATGAATCCGTTGCAGTTGGAAAACCAAGAAGAAATCCACGTAAGCCTAGTTGGCTTATCATAGATATGATTATGTCCTACGCTCTCCTAGTCGTTGAAAAGGTAATCCCGTCTACATATAGATAAGCTGAAATCAGTTCAGAGTTCAAGATGTAAAAGAATGCCATGGAAGAAGAGATGAGTTCTCTACACAAGAACGATACCTGAGAACTGACAGAGTTGCCCAAGGGAAAGAAGGCAATTGGCTGTAAGTGGGTATATGCAAAGAAATGGGGATCTCTCAAGAAAGATATTGTACGCTACAAAGCGAGATTGGTAGCTAAAGGCTACGCACAGCGAGAAGGCATTAACTACAACGAGGCATTCTCCTATGTTGTAAAGCACTCATCAATTCGAATTTTACTGGCGATGGTAGCATAGTATGAGTTGGACCTTGACCAGCTCGATGTGAGGACCACCTTTCTCTATGGTAATCTAGATGAGATCTATATGTCTCAGCCGATGGGGTTCAAAACTGCAGGAAAGAAGAATATAGTATGCAAGCTAAAAAAGTCATCGTTGAATTGAAGTAGTCTCCTAGGCAGTGATACAAGCGTTTCGACGGCTTCATTAGAGGAAAAAGATACACACGCAGCCATTATGATCCATGTGTGTATTACAACAAGCTACATGGAGGAGAGTGCATCTATCTACTATTATATGTAGATGATATGCTCGTCGCTTCTAAAAGCAGATTCACAATTAATAAATTGAAGAAAGAATTGTCTTCCGAGTTCGAGATGAAGGATTTTGGTGAAGTGAAGAAGGTGCTAGGTATGGAGATTGAGCGAGACCAAAAGAGTGGCAAGGTGAGCTTGACATAAAAGGGGTATTTGAAAAAGGTACTTCAGAGGTTCAACATCGACGGCGATACAAAACCTGTAAGTACACCACTGGCTCCTCATTTCAAGTTAAAAGCCACTATGTCTCCAACGACTATTGAAGAATGTGATTATATGACTCGCCTGCCGTATGCCAACGCAGTTGGCAGTTTGATGTATGCAATGGTGTGTACAAGACCAAATCTATCACAAGTTGTCTCAATGATCAACAGATATATGCATGATCCTAGAAAGGGTTATTGGGTGGCAATAAAGTGGGTTCTACGGTTGGATTGGTATTCGAGAAGGATTTTACGGGTAAGCAGGAGTGTATCGGATATGTTGACGCCGACTATGCAGGAGACCTTGACAAATACAGGTCTACAATAGGGTATGTGTTTACATTATCCCAGGCACCAATGAGTTGGCACTCTATTCTACAGTCTACCATTGCGTTGTTTACTATACAGAGGCCGATTACATGGCCATGATAAAGGCTATAAAGGAGGCAATATGGCTTCAAGGGTTGCTCGATGACTTGAGAATTGATCAGGATCTGTTAAAGATCAACTGTGATAGCATGAGTGCTATCTATTTGACGAAGAATCAGGTGTATCATGCAAGAACGAAGCACATTGACGTCAAGTACCACTTTGTTCAGGAGATTCTTGATGAAGGTGATACTGAGTTGCTAAAGATTCACACCAAGGAGAAATCTCGCTGTTATGCTTGCCAAGGTGGTGTCGGGAGTGAAATCTATACACTGTAAAGAGTTGCTCTATATCCTTCCAATTGCTTGAGCTCAGTGGAGCTCGTTTGAATGAACTACGGATGGCTTGATCTCTTAGGTAAGGTACGTAGGCAGCCACACAGGTGCAGCCACTTTCGAGTCGACATATATTGTGATAAGTTCGGTTCAGATTTGAGAAATCTTCATTGAGGTGGAGAATTGTAGGAAGAAAGGAGATAAAAAGTATGGTAGAATTTTTAAAACTTGTTGGGAGAAATAGTGCAGAGATTGGAAGCCAAAAAGAAGCGAGGACACATCGATTGCAGGCCAGCAGCAAGGCCGTCGACCGCCCGGTCGATCGGTATGCACAAACGTGCACAAGGTAGCTCGGTCGACCGCCCGATCGACCGTAGCAGGAGAACAGTCGATGCTCAGTCGACTGACTGGCACGCAGGAGTCTCGATTGGACTCGGTCGACCGCCCGGTCGGCCGAGTGGTTGGGTTGATCGACCGCCCGATCGGCCGATAGGCGTATCTGGGCGCGATCTGCATCTCCTTTCAGGATTCGGACTTCGTTTCAGAATTGGAGTCAAATCCAATTAAGGTATCTTAAATTCCTGAGTCTCTTTGACTATAAATAAAAGGGTAGAGCCCTCTTGGGTTATATGCAAGGTACAAATTGTATTATTTATTGAAACAATAAAATCTCTCTCCCCTTGCCCCGAGGACGTAGGCAAATTGTCGAACCTCGTTAAATATTGTGTTGGCTTTCTCTCTCTTGTTTCTTTGTTTTTATTTTCTGGATACTTCTCTGCTGCATCTATCTCTATTGGTAGATTTCTTATTGGTTGTTGCCGCGCGCACAATAAGACAGGGCGGTCGACTGACCCAACCACTCGGCCGACCGAGTCCAACCGAGACTCCTGCATGCCAGTCGGTCGACCGAGTGGTCGTCCGTTCTCCTGCTACGGTCGACTGGGCGGTCGACCGAGCTGCCCTGTGCACGTTTGTACACACCGGTCAACTGGGCGGTTGACCGACCTTGCTGCTGGCCTGCAATCGATGCGTCTTCGCTTCCTTTTGGCTTCTGATCTCTGCACTATTTCTCCCAACGAGTTTTAAAAATCTCTATCATACTTTTTAACTCCTTTCTCCCTACAATTTATTCCTTGTTACTGCAATTTTTGTGTCTCTTTTTTAATTTTACCTTTAATTTCTTCATGTAACTTTGTTTGCAAGTGAATTGAAACTTGGAAGTTTGTATTTTGTAATATTTGGTGTAAATTAAAGGGAAGTTGTTTAAAAAAAAAACCTTTTTTTTAATTTAATTCTAAGAAAAGACTTTTCTAAATTTAATTATCAAAATCGACCTCTGACAAGCCACACAGGCGGTGAGCAATTCCACCACACCTGCGTGGCGTAAGGCTGTCTCTAGATGGTTATTTTTTGGTTTGGGTTTGACAAATTCGGACGCAAAACTATGACAATTTTGCTAAATTTTACGTCCCGGTTCGCCAAACTCAGAAGTAAAAATTTATCTATTTTATTGTCTCTCTCTTTTGCTCTCTTTTTTTCTCTCTTCTCATAACCCCGACCTCAGCCTCGATCTGCTTCCCTGGCAGCCCATCCCAAGCAAGAGGAGCTCGGATCGTGGATCTTTGCCACGGATGGGTGATAGTCCTTGCTCACTGTAGCGAGGCCCTGGGAGGGGCTCAAGGATGGAGACGACAGAGGCGAGGTGCCAGAGGGAGAAAACATAGAGGTGGGCGAGGAAGGAGAAGAGGAAGAGGGCGAGGAGGGAGGAGGAAGTTGAAGGAGTCCTCAGGGTGGTTGAAGAGGGTGAGAAGGACGAGGAGGGAGGCGGAGAAGGTGAGGCTGTAGAGAAGGAGGGAGCCCAGAGGAAGATGGAGAAAAAGCAGGGGAGGATGGAGGACGACATCGAGGAAAGTAGAGAAGGAGACGGACTTGGCAGTGTAGAGGGAGGCAACAATAAAGACGAGTGCGGTTGTAGAGAGGAAGGAGTAGAGAAAAAGGAAGAAATGATAGGCGAACTAATAGAAGAGGAGGGTGAGGGCAGAGGGGTCAAGAAGGTGGAGGAGAGGGTGGGTGAGAAGCGGGCGGGCGAGGACGACGAAGGAAAGGGAGAAAATGAGGGCGAGGGTGAGGAACGTGAAGGTGCAAGGGGAGGAACTAGGGATCTGGAAACCCCGTCAAGAAACCCCGCAAGGTCTGCAATCTCATCTCCGAGCTCTGGTCCTCTGCCATCGCCAATGGTGAAAAACACCTAGAGGGGGGGGGGTGAATAGGTGTTAGTGCTAATCTAAAACTAAATGCAAAACTAAGTGCGCTAAATGCGGAAGCTAATGCAAATTATGCACAAACTAATACAATACAACAAGTGTAGCCGAATTGCCCTTTAAATGGGTTGAGGTGCTATGTGAAGCTCTTGTTGGATGAGTATAAGTTAGGCACACACACACAAGCAATCCAAGCAATATGAAATATGTGCACACACAATCAAGCCAAGCATATAAGAATGAATTGCAATATAAAAGATGCAAGGTAACACAAGCAATGTATAAGATATGTATGCAATGAAAGAATGATGCTTGAATGAAATGATGCTTGCACAAAGTAAAGAGAGTAGAGTTGAGAGAAATTGGATCAAACGCTAACACAAAGATTTGTTTCGAGGTTCGAGTACCCAATTCTACATCCCCGCCTACACCACCGTGTAGGATTTCCCAATCCACTATAGGAGTACCAAACTCCTCTCTCAACCTTTACAAAACCACCGAGGCTATACAACCACAATCCACCTCCACCGAAGAGGGATAAGGCCCGTAGCCAAAACAACAACCACAACCAACACCTCTACCGAAGAGGGTTTACAACCAAACTCAATCACCTCACACTTGAGGGATACAAACCAATCACCCGATCACCTCTACCGAAGAAGGATACAACAAGAATAAGGGTGTACAACTTAGAGGTTACAACAACAACCTCAAAACTCTCTCTTTCTCTTTTCTTTTTCACAAAACAAAGATCCTAATAGTTTAGGATAGAAGATATAGCTCAAGTGTGGAAACTAGGTGTTTTTGGAAACAAGCAACAAAGAAAAACTACTTGGGAAATCTCTTGTATATGATAGAAATTAAAGATCAAATCAATATCCCAAAACCCTAGTTTTCTTTGATTTTCCAAAAACCCAAAAACAATAAAGATTGAAAGATTAAAGCCCCAAACACTTTTGAAAAAACTTGTTTTAAACACTTCAGAAAACCAGAATTTTTTTCTTCAAAAACTTAGCCAAAATCCCCAAAGAGATGGGGTTTATATAGGCCCATCAGAAAACTAGCCGTTAGGCTGAGCTGGCAGCCTGACAGGCTGCCGGTCGACCGCCAACGGTCAGAAATATGACCGTTGGGCAACAGCGGTCGACCGACCCGGTCGACCGAAACAAACCGAGAGCAGAACTCTTCTGCAGCGGTTGACCGGCCGGTCGACCCAATCAAACAGAGAGCAGAGCTCTCAGATCCGGTCGACCGGCTTGGTCGACCGTTTTTGTATCTGCCCAGACGTGCACATCTGTGCACGTCGGTCGACCCTACGGGTCGACCGGCTCTTGGTGCACCGTCCTGGTCGACCGACCAGCCTGTCAGCACAAAAAAAGACAGAAAATTTGGGAAAAATATTTTCTAAAAAATCTTTTATCTTTAAAAATACCATAAAAATTGTTTTATCATTTTATATTTGAAACTCAAACAAGTGATAAAAATTCCAAGACAATATATTAACATATCATTTCATTTTTGTGTCTTGCCAATTTTATCAAAAACAAAACTTGTATTTTTATCAAACTTGATTTTTCAATAGGAAATCTGATTTTCCTAAAACTTATAGAAATACAAAAATATGAAACACATGAATATCATGTTGGAATATTAAGTTTAAGTATCATGATTAAATATCATGATTAAATATCATGTTTTTGTATTTGATTCCAAAATATGTTTTGTTAGAATTACCAAAACATAAAACTCATGAAGTAGACTATCAAACTAAGTTTGTTTAAGCAATAGAAGCATGCATGTATATAGAACAAATCATATATACACTAAACCATGTAAACTTGTTTTGATATAAAATCTATTCATGAAAACCAACTTCAAAACATAAAACGTGTATGTTGTGCACTTGAGCATATCAACTATACTAAGCTTTACAAATGGATCTAAAACATACTATCTAAAATAGGATACCTAAGTCTTTGTGTCAACAAGAAGACTTGCTCCAAAACTCCATCCATGGGCTAGGCAATGTGTGATCTTGAAGTTTTGGCCCTGGAATCATTATGAAAAGCTTCTAAACGCCTTGTTGAAGCTAATCACCAACTAATATCTTGGTTAATGATCTGAAACTTAAACAACACAAGATTATTAGTAAACATAACTACATGAGTTAATCATCATCAAAACTAGAGTGGAAGGCCTTTGGGCCAACAAATGGCCCCCGACCCCGTACTCTATAACACCCGAAAATGGCCTCCGACGACAATGACCGGGTAATGGGTGGTGTCAGATTCGGACTCGATGAAGGGGGTTGGGAAGGCGATGGAGGAGAGGCCGACGAGAGCGAGGGATCCAAGCTTCTTGTACTCATCGGGGTTGGAGGGGACGAGGGTCAGCCGCTCCATCAGTATGATTTGGTTGGTGTCAATGTTGCGAGAGAGGATGTAGCAGGGCCGTGAAAGGTTTTTTTTTCCTTTTTCTTTTCAAAATTAGGTCCGAGAAGCCCAGACCTAAATGATTTTTTTTTTCAAAATTAGGTTCTAGTTTGGCGAATCCAGACGCAAAATTTAGCTAAATTACTTCAGTTTTGTGTCTGGATTCGCCGAGCCTGACCTAAAAATAAATACCCGCACCTGCCCAGTGCCACACAAGCGAGGCAAAATCGCCTATCACTTATGTGGCATCGACGTGGCCTGTCAGAGATCGATTTTGATAATTAAATTTTTGGGGAGGTCTTTTCTTCAAATTAAATATTAAAACATGATTTTTTTATAAAAACCCTAAATTAAAGTATGTGAAGAGAATTATTGTCCAATGTCAATATGTTGCAAAATTTTGATTTCCTACGCTTGTAAAGAAACTTTTTGTTATATGTTTTTGTATTTCTTGGCCGTTGATTTTGTTTGAATTTCTCTAATAAGTGTATATCAGGTTAATAACCCTAAAAAAATCATAAAAGGGAAAAAATGATACGAAAAGGAAAAATAAAAATTCAAACCCGAAAAGCCTGTATAAACCGATTCGACCCGATCAAGCCCGAACCCGTTTGGTGCGGATTCAGGTATTGAAGTACCCATACCTATCGGGTTTGGGTGGGTTTCCGGTCGAGGGCTTACAATTCGGGTCGGGCATAGAAATTGTCAAAAACCCGCCCCGATCTGATCCGTTTTCACACCTATTAATCCTTAAAATTTTCTTTTCCTTTAAAAGGACTAAACATGCAAAATTATAACTCAGGGAGCACTTAGTATGCAATTATCATTTTACGAGGGTATACGTGAAATTTCATAAAGCAAAAGGCCTCTAAAGTAACGCCTTCCCTCTCCTTTCTGCCTGTTTGGTTAAGGGTGGAAGTGAGGAAGTGAGGAATTGAGAAAGTAGTAATAATTCCCTTTGGAACTTGGGAATTGGTTAGTAAGTTTTTCGGTGTTTGAATGTTGTTGGGAAGTGTGATTTGGAAAATATTTTGTCTTTTCCTGTGTTTGAATGGTAATGTGAAAGTGAAAGTGAAAAAGTTGACCACAAAATTGACCGTAAAATAATATTAAAATAAAAATTAATTAAGAAAAAATAAAAAATAGACTGAAACTAGAATGCAAGTGAGATTTACATGGTAAAAAAATTAACTGTTTTGTGCTACAATTTATTACAAATGTATTTTACATGACCACAAAATTAAAAGTAGCACTCAGGAAGTGAGGAAATGGTTGTGTAAAAGAGAAAAGATAAAAAGAAAAGAGGTTTTCTTATTTTCTTTTTCCGATGTTTAGATAGATAGAAAAGTGAGCAATTATACTTCCGTGTTTCCTTACTTCCGCCCACTTCCTTGCAACCAAACAGCCCTTTCTCTCCCCTGAAGTGCGGGATAAAACCAAAGCTTTTTTGTGTTTTTCCCCATTGGATGAGGCGCCCTCTTCCCGTCGCCAGCCATGCCCCTCCGCTCCTCTTCCGCCTCCGATCTCGACCCCTCCAATCCCCTTAATGCTCCCTCCTTCTCCTCCGACGGTGCCGCCGCCGCGGAGTGCCGCCTCCGGGACGCCGAGGAGAGGCTCCGGAAAGCGATCCAGGAGCTCCAGCGCCACTACGCCCGGCGAGGGGGCGGCGGAGACGCTGACGAGCACCCAGACTGCGATCACGCGGACGACTCCTGCGTCGCCCACGCCATCGGCAACCTCTGTCAGAGCTTCCTTCTCTCCTATGGGGTTAGGGTTGGGATCGGGATCCTCCTCCGCGCCTTCAAGCTCGCCAAGCGCAAGTCTTACTCCTCCATCCTCGACCTCAAGGTCCCTACTTCCGTCACCCCCCGGATTTTAATGCGCAGTTTGAATATAATAGAATTCATGATAAAAAGACTCGAAATTGATACAGTGATTTTTGGATAGGCTTGGTTATTATATTATCATTACAGAATTTATTATTCATTACAGAATTTATTATATTTTAAAATTGATTATTATTGTCATCATTAATATATGATATCATTAAATTGATTGTATTATCATGTAGAATTGATTATTATTATTGATTATATTATCATACTGAATTGATTATATTACTTGAGAATTTGTAGTAACTTAGTCAATCGTCCCAAAGATCATGCATGAGCTAGAAATGGTGCGCACTGATCGTTTGCAATTACATGATGCTGTTAATATATTGTGCGTACTGATCGTTTGCAAGTACATGGATGCTGTTAATATATTGTCGCTTTCTTCTTTGAACTTTGAAATGGAAAAACAGAATGAATGTGGGATGGCTCATGGTTTGCTGATTGCAATTTACATATGTTTGTTCATAGTACCTATGGGTTTAGCATAAAGCATTATGGATCAAATATATCATGCCTTAGAATGCCTGTTGTTTGGTATTTCTCTTTGCAACGGTGGACTAAGTTTGGGGATTTGGAACATATCCTGATATGAAGTCTGATGTTAAAGAGAAAAAAGACAAGTTAAAGAAAATAATGACAACGCAATTTCCTTGATAATTTGAAATTTCAAAACTATAAGAGAGAACAATAAAGGAAATCTGGTTTATTTGAGGACTCACTCTCACAAGATTAGGGGACCACTCACCCAAATAAGTGGAACTTTTCAACTCTCATGCTAAGAGGAATCAATCAATCTTAGTGCTTAAAAAGCTTTGAAATGATAATTGATAGTTCTCCATCTTTCAGTGGCAAAATGGTTTGCATGGAAGGCATTACAACATCATCACGACGAGGCCAACTAACACCTGCCACATAGCTGTCATGAGTACCTCCTTGATGACATTGGATGGCATTGAATGACATTACATGTTACAATGCCTCGTGACCAATTTTGAAACACACATTTCTTGGAAATTGCTCCTCCATCATGAATACTTCCTTGATTGCATTTGAATTAAACCTTTTGGTGTCTCATTTTACCCCACGTAGCGAGATTTGAATTTCTAACCTCTTGTCCACTGCAAAGAGGCTTCACCGCTATGTAACCGGGCTCATTCTTATGCATATGGAATCTGAAGCCTTCTTTAACTTTGCAAATCATAACATATCCGTGCAAGTATGTTGGAGAATTATTTCATGCGACATATATATTTTGACTAATACCTTCCATCATCAAGGGTGTATAAAGGGCAAACTTGATGTTGTGCCCCAAACATAGGTTAGAGAATAGGGTGCTATTGTTCTTCCTTCCTTAGACGAACTACAAGATCTAACATGCATAGCGAACGCGTAATACAAAAATTTCCACGTCGTAATGTAACAAGTTGTGCATTGAAGTTATATTTATAAAGTTCCATGTATATATTAAACCATTTCATACTCAAAGGCTCACTTCACCTCCATGCTAGCCAATGTTGCATACTCCAGACTTTGTCATACCTGTTAATACTTGGAGTAACCTTCAATAAAACCTCTAGCTACCTGCTCACGAAGTCCGTGATGTGGGTTGTTCCTCATCTGAGCTCCACTAACCTGTAAAGCAATCTAGTGTACTGGGATGAGCCATTGCTCAAAAATAGAATCATTATATGCAATTTTCACTTTTAAACCACAAAATCTGGTATACAACAATTCAACTATTATATATGATTAGTAACACAAAACAACTTTCCGAAGAATAACATTCAAGATCTTCCACATGTTGGTAGTTGGCAAACCAGTAAAGCAAGGATGAATTGGCTAGTACAAAATGTGATCCGTAACTAATAATAAACCAACAAATGTTTCAGATAATATGTATCCCTGATGATATGTGAACATTTATATGACATGGTCAATGTCCACTGGATTAATAATTTACTTTGCAATTGGCCTACCATAGAAATTCTCGCTTGTGGACAGGGATGTGGGGCAAAGGTGCCACGCATGCAAATGACATTTGTGGTGACTGCCATGATACTACATGCTCGCTTAATCCACTAGTATGCTGGAATTTTTGAATAAGATGTAGATGGGATATATATGACAATGGACTTACTCTATATCATCAGAGAACATAATCAACGCCTTCTGTGCATTGATAACTTGTGTACTTCCACACATAGCCGGCATATGTATGTTTATTCAGTGCATATCCATAGCCAATCAACCAGCCCAAGTATATACATCTTAGCTGACATTTAAGGCACAACCTATACTTATAAAGTGTAGCACCATCTGCAGAAGCATAACTTTCACAAAATCCATATGCAATTATATGCACACGCATGGTGTGTAAACATGTACACGCAGAGACAAACCAGATTTTGAGGCTGCGAGGTTCACTGGAAAAGCGTAGCCCATCTAGTCAAATAATGATGCCAGCTAAGTAGCTTCTGCTACTTATCTGATTTACTTGGAAATTGGAATACTAATAGATTGATCTGAATTAAATTGTGACTCTAATTGGAAAACTTTTGATTTTGATTGATGGATCTCTATTTTTTTTATCATTAAATAATTTCATAATGATTTTATCCAATATACCCTTGCTAGGAAAAGAAGAAGGGGGAATACGGAGACTCTTTCTTTCCTTTTAAGTGCATTGACCCACGTGCGCGTACGCACACACCCCAGTTTTCAAAAAGTGGTGCCATGAGGTGAAGCGTTGAACCTCCCTTTGTAATAAGGTGTAAGCGTCATGAAATTTTCTATTATCTATATTATTTTAAATTTACAAATATTGTAGAAATATAAAAATTAAAAGATAAAAAAATTTATGTAGCTACAAGTATGGATAGTTTATTTAAAAAATAGTCCAAAGACAATCATTAGCATAACTTTGACAAGTTAACATTAAAAGGGAACATTTTAGTTAAAGAACAAACATTTCATTTATTTTAATGGCTCATTGTGTTTTCAGTGATGTCTGCATAAGCACTAAGTGACAATGAGGAAACTGTTGGGCTCACTAAATGGTGATAAATAGGGCTGAAAGAGATTTTAGTAATAGACAGAGAAAATAAATGGAAAGTGAGAGATTTCAAGAGCAGAAATTAACAGACAAATTGAAAAAATCAAAAAAAGTTTGAGAGAAAAGATAAAAATCCTGAGTGGAATTTGTGGGAGATCAAAACAGTAGCAATCGAAAACAGAATCAGATAGAGTATTTACGACAAAATCAAAACTAAAAGCTAAGATAGGGCTTACCTATTTGTCACTGGTGATTGGATACAATGGTTCCCACCTATAGCTAGTTGGAGGTTGCTTCTCCAAGGTGATTTGAGGCGACTTAGAGCAAGGGATAAGAGAAGAGAAATGGAGCAGTATCCAACCTTTATCCCCTTCTTCTGCAAATTTAGCTTAACAAACCTTTTTCCTTTACCTTTTTTTGCCTTGGTTGAAAAGCATTTGCCTTAATAGATAAATTTTGTTTGAGGCTTGTAGGGTATGCTCTAATGCCTTGCGAGTTAAGGTGTATGCTTCTTTGAACTTTTCACTTCTTTCATGCACCTTGAAGCATTTTAGGTCTGCCTCGAGGCGCGACCCAGTGTAATTTTTTTAAACACTTAGATACATATGGCAAGCCATAAAACTCACAATCTTATGTAGCATTTGTAATTCTTATAACACAAAATCTTCTGTATCAATCCCTAGCTTTCATAAAGCAAAATAAGCCACAAGCATGCTGCATATCAATTTGGCAACTCAATACATATCCAACATCGTTGAAATGGTCAACCTTTGGAAGTATTAGCATCGTAAGGGTATAAAGTCCAAAAACACTTGAAACACAAAAACATAAATACAGGACTTAGATTACTCCAATTGGTTTTGAATTTTTATTATAGTTCTTGTTTGGTTTCATGAAATGGATATGCCTTCTTTTAAAGTGTTTACGTTTAGGTTTATATTTTTTATCACATTGATGATAATTAGGATGCTAGTTACAGTAAATTAGTTGATGTGTGCGCGTGCGCGCGCGTGAGAGAGAGAGAGAGAGAGAGAGAGAGAGATCTTTCACCCACTATATCGCCTGTTATTTACTTAGGGTCCCTATATGTCGCCTGATATATGATATTTTACATGCGATCCTCTTGTCCGCTATGTATCTGACATCCGCCATTTAGAGCTTTGCTTCTTTTGAATAAATACATTGGTTTTTATTTTAGTAACATAGTTATAGGCAAAACCATATGATTAATAAATGCAAGTAAAGTTATACTCTTTTATTATGTTCTTGTCATTACCTTATGCCCTTCAATGTACAGCAACTTGTTTCAGAGAAGGATTTAATAGTAAGAGAAGAAGCATGCCGTGTTGGGTTGCTTTTTGGTGGTTTTACTGGATCCTATCATGCTTTGAGATGTCTTCTGAGAAAGTTGCGGAAGAAAGAGACACCACTAAATGCGTAAGTTCTTAAAACCTCGGACGTGCTGCTGTATTTCTATGGCTGTTTTGTTTTATTTTGCTTCCTGATTGTTCTATTTTCTTTCTTTCTTCTCTCCCTCCCTTGTCCTCTCTGTGTGCGTGTACGCACACGTGATGGGGAGAAAAAGTTTGACATGCCTCAACTTTTATTGATATTATGTAATTTTGAGTTATTATTAATATTTGATTGATTCCTCATCCATATCCATGACTTAGTTGAAGGCCTTGATGGAGCAGAATTTTAGCAGGTTCGGTTGCGGGCTTGTCCATATTGGCCTTAGATGATTCAAGTCGAAGGCGCACTCTTGCTTTGTACCTTTTAGCTAGGCTTGGTCAGGTCTGGAAATTTTCACCTTCCCAACTAGTCAAGAGTACTATTGTGATAATTTGATTCCTGTTTCTCTTTCAGAAGTTATTATCATTTTGTTCTCTTTGCAGTGTGCATATAATTCTGCAAAGTCAAACAATAAGTTTCATCTTTGGGGAAGCCATTGGAGGCATGGAGATTCTTTACTCTTTTCTTTTGCATGTGCTCAGGTGGGCAAATTTCTAAACATTATGACTTTAAACATTATTATGAGGAATGTAATAACTAGTCATAAATGTTTTATTCATAATATATGGATAACTCAAGAGTTTGTTTGCTTAAGATACCAAAATTTTCATCGAACTTTCCATATTTTGCTTTCTGAAATCTTCTCTTTTTTGATTGGCCGTTTTGATGGGAAAAGGGTAGCTGGTGATTGCGGTCTCATCTCTTATGGTTCAACATGCACTTATGAGTTTCCGGGAGAAGTTATGTATCTCACTAGTTCAGTTTTATAGCCTGTTTGAGCATATTTTCACATAGACGACTCTTTCAATATAATGTATAATGCACATAAATACATATTTGAATTAACAAGTTAAAAAATTGCCATATATTTCCAGTGCTGGTTCATTGTTACATGCAAATAATCATATTCATTTACAGGACAGGTATAAGGAAGTTTAAAGACTGAGAATACCCAAAGGTATTGCACGGTTATTTGGTTATAGTTCTCTTGAATTTCATAATTAAGAATGCAAGCTAACTGGATTTTGAATTCCGTACTAATGAAAATGAGAGAGAAGATGAGGGTGCAAGATGAGGAAGGGAGGAGGAGAATGGAGCAGAACAGGCACAGGAAGAGG
Source organism: Agave tequilana (assembly GCA_038442645.1). Lineage (NCBI taxonomy): Eukaryota > Viridiplantae > Streptophyta > Magnoliopsida > Asparagales > Asparagaceae > Agave > Agave tequilana. The sequence continues at coordinate 15,590 of JAVJIF010009516.1, read as the reverse complement.
AGGGGAAGAGGATGGCGAGGGAAGAAAGAGGATGTCCCCTCTGTTTTTCTTTTTGAATTCCAAGTGGGATGAGGGGAATTTGAAATGACATAGGGTGCTCTTGTTTCTATATTCAGATTTTAGAATTTTAAAATTCCAATTCCGAGTATTGGAAATGCTGCTCTCACTAACAGTTTATATAAATGCTAGTTACAAATGTTAGCTGACTAATGCAGTAACTTCAAATTCTGGTTTTAGATACCAAATGAATTCGAACTAACACCCATATTGGGTATTTGAAATTTCATGTTGTCTTGTTAAAAGATGGATATGATGGAGTATGTAACACTTTGCCAAAAGTACAAGTTGATCAGTGGTGGGCCAACAATTATATTAACCCTGTAACATCCAACACCCCTCATGCTAAAGACGACACACACGAGGAGGAACCTTTATTTGTTTATGGTGGAGTCAAACCCAGGACCTTTCTACTCCTTCTACTTAAGCTGATGAGTGGCAAGCCAAAAATAATATTTATACCACAACACCCCCAGAGAAAATTTGCCACCCACTCCCTTGGAATCGACTGGCTTTTGGTGCAAAAGGAAACTTATTCTTTGTTGAGTCCTGTTAGTTAATTTCTCTAGATATCACTACTGAAGCTATTTGGTGGCATCAATTTTTATAGTGCCGTCCTCATTTATTGTTAGTATCTCTATCTGAAAGGAAATAAATGCTCCACTTTTTCAGAAGAATATGTGCCTGTAATGTTTTATTTTAATGGGATTGTACATTGGATCTTTATCTACTCTGATCTACTAGTTGTTTAAAATTTAAAATTGAATCCTCCAAGCATTCATATGATCTTGAATGGAGATGAGTGGGAAAGTGGTTCATTTAGGGGCAATTTTTTCAAAAAAAATCTTATTTTATAAAATAATCAAAAAAATCGACCCGGACAAAAAATAATTTAAAAAACCGACCTCTGAGAGGCAACGTTAGCGCGTGGCGCTGACGGAGGGCGTTTTTTGTTCGACCGGGGTTGACAACCCTGGGCGAATCTTGGCTGGGGTTGGCAACCTCGGCCAAGTCATGCAACAAGCCTTTAACAAGTGAACGTGCATTGTTTTTTTTGGTTGCCGCGCAATACTTGGCCGGGGTTGCCAACCCCGGCCAAGCCCAAACTCAAAAAAAAAATACAAGTGAGTTGGTCATTCACTTGCCATGCATGGCAAGTGAACGTGGCTTGGCCGGCGTTAGCAATCCCGGTCGAACAAAAAAAAAAAAATGTACCGTTCAACCGGGGTTGTCAGCCCCGGTCGAACCAAAAACGTCCTCCGCTTGACAACCCCGGACAAACAAAAAACGCCCTCCGCCAGAGCTAGCGCCACGCTGGCGCCACAGGCTGACATGACATGTCAGAGATCGGTTTTTGGAATTATTTTTGGACTGGGGTCGATTTTTGGAATTATTTTATAAAATAAGATTTTTTTTTCTTCAAAAAATTGCCCTTCATTTAGCTAAGCCCATTGAATTGCTAGCTTTTTTGTTGTTGTAATTGTTGAATTTAAGTTGATATCGTTCTAGGTAATATAGCGATTGTGTCAAATTATATTTAGTTTTGGGGGCATAAAAGCGTTCCCATTTTAATTGAAATTAGGAAAAACGATGATGTTTTGATGTTTTTGAAAATTAGTATTGCATCTAGCATGTTTTAGGGGATTGCAAATAAGAATTAATATAGTTTGTGGGTGGCTAATGTAAATATGAAGCTTTAGTTTAGGTGAGTTGTAAGAGTCCTCTTAGAGCTCCAACCATTGTACATTTCATCACTCTAGGTTTATAAAAGCTCAATTTAAGAACATGATTTGTTAATGCCTAGCGATTTACATGATTGATGTCATGGGTAGTTTGTGTTATATAGTAATGAATACTTTCAACTGGTGCGCGGTGCATCTTTTCTAATTTATTCCAAGTGGTGGAGAATCAAAACGAAAGTAAGTTCAAAAGAAATTTAGAAAAGCAGTGGCCCCAAGCAGCAGAACTTATTTAGGAAAGAAAAGCCAATCGGACATCAGTTTATTCAGTACTCTCTGTTTTGATTATTACAGTTATAAAGTACACTAGAAGGAAAAGAGAGCTAATGAGGATGATGGTAAAAAAAAAAATGCCATATTTAGTTAAGAAAAGCCAATTGGACACTAGTTTATTCAGTATTTTCTGTTGTGGTTATTAAGTTTCTGAAAGTACACCAGAAGAAAATGAGGATGATGGTAAAAAAGTACTATATGCACTTAATTGTCACCTCTCTCTCTCTCTCTCATATTTTATTTATTTATCTTGGAATAAACATACAATGGGCTAAGTATTAGCCTATTTGGTCTCATTCTTTTATGAGCAATTATTTCTATTTGATTGTATAATTAATGGATACACTGATTTGAAGGTTATGTATGCTTTTGTAATGCGACCTGAGAGCTTGCCGAAAGCATATCAAGATTTTATTCAAAAAACTGGACCAGTTGCAGAACCTGTTTACAAGGCTGTGAGGGACTGTTGTAGAGGCTCTCCTGTGGACATTGCTGCACTGTCGGCATACCTATCTAACAAAAAGGGATCCAGCTCTATAAAATTGATGGAGCATCCATCCATTATTCCATGTTCCGTAATTCATCCTGGCACAAATTCTTGCCTAGCTCATAACGTTGTTGCTGCTTCATCAACATTTCGGAGAACCTTCCCTCTATATTTTCATTGACATTTGTACCATTTGTCGTTCTCCATCTGCAAAAGGTACCAATTCTTGATTGATTACATTCCTTTATCATGATTTTACTATTTTATCAAAACCTAAAGCTTGATTCTATTTGCAAGCCATTAATATCTTGAATGACCACTGTCTATATGCTCATATATAGGAATAATTTTTGGATGGTTATTCGTGTCTCTTCTAAAACCATCTATATCATTTTCTAAGCAATTTGTTAGTTAATTAATACATTTGGAAACCACCATGGGTGTTTGCTCACATTTAGGTTTTGGTGTCTTAAGATTGGACTTTATCCTGTGTTAAGTGATACTATAGTTTCTGATACCGTTTAATTGCTTTAAAATTTGAGGATTCAGATTACTGGTAGATAAAACACAAAGGCTGCATATACATGTCCCATTAAGCTTAGTTTCTTCACCATCACAGAGCACCGCCCCTGCAATCATATTATGTTGCACCACGCCAACTATGGAATTAAACTGACTCCCTATTTGTATGGGTCATGGCTGTACCCCTTTTAATATATGTGTAAGTATTTACCAAATGCATCTTTTTTGTATAACTGAGCACAGTGCAGTCTCATATCTTATCAGTAGTTTCTAAATGACATGATGGTATTTGGTCAAAGCTGGATTTTTTCTTCTTTTCTTTTTCTGTTTGTGTGTATAAATCACATCAGAGTCCTGGGATGCATATCAAACTTTTCACTCTGTCGAGCTCATTTCTCCTGGAGAAATGCTTCTCAAAATAAAGACTTGGACTGGCTTAATATGAAAAAATGAGAGTTAGCATAGTATAGAAAGGATACTAACATAATTATTAGAAAAAAAAGGGGATGAGGAAGGGGGTGATGTTTTACATCCTTTTTTTTTGTTTCCTGTCGTGCAAGCCTCATCTTTATAGGAGAGTGACACTGATTTTCGTTGGCTTGTTTGTAAGGATGCCATGTAACTTGTATACGAGTTAAGGTGTTTCAGCTTTTTTGTCTCGATTAAAATTTTGTAATCACATATTTTACTGCAAAGCAATCTAATTTATTATCAATTTTTAATTTTTTTTAATTTTGGGAGTCCAACATGAGTCCAGATCTAACACGTCTCCACATGTATTTGTTTGTCAGTGAGAAGAACTTCTCATTAAGAACATAGGCTATGAAGACATTGAAGAGAGCTCCATCCAATAGGTGTCATTGATCTTTGTAGTGAACTCATAATGATTGCAATTGAAGTTGACTGGAGTATTATTACAATGCAGTTGCCATTTATTTTAGGACGCACAAGAAATTTCAAGTAATTATCAAATTAAAGATTTAGTGCCACATCCAGTTTGTTTTTCTTCTCTTGAAAGTGAATATGAAATGTTGCGAAAAGCCCTAAAATGGATGTTTTAGCTCATTTTTACTATCAAACCTACAAATTTCTCCACTGGCCTATTATTTTCCCTCCTTTCAATTTTATTATGCATCATCTAATTTTAAGTGATATTAGGTGGTGCTCGTGCTTTCTGCTTTTTGGGCATGTCATGCAAAATTTGACCCATATCATTTTTGTTGTATCCAATTCAAGAGGATGATTTGCTTAACATCTTTTTTATGTTGTTTTATTTCTTCTTTTGTTTCTTTTATTTTGGAGGAAAAACTGAGTCTAGACGTGAAGTGAGCTATGGAAGTTATTTAGCTATGGAAGCTATAAAAGTTATTTCTTCCCCACCCCGCCTCACCCCAACATCCCACAACAGACAAATATTAAAGAATTTCTTGTATTAGATAAGACTAAGGGCATGTTTGTTTTGCCGCAAAACGTCGCAAGTCGTAAGTCGCAAAATGAGAATGGAAAAAGTGAACTGTAGCAGAGAATATATTGTGTTTTACAGTATTTGGTTGGTAAAGTGAAATTGTAAATGGAAAAGTATATTGTGTTTTACAGTGTTTGGTTGGTAAAGTGAAAGTGTGAATGAGAAAGTATATGTGTTTTACGGTGTTTGGTTGGTAACTTAAAAGTGTAAGTGGAAAAGTAGGCCACAAAATTAACTGTAGCAGTGATTTAAATATTATAAATACTATTAAATTAAATATACTATTGAAAATTAAATTGTACTAATAAATTTGAGATAAAATATTAATAATTTTAATATTTTAATTATAACAATAATATTAATAAAATATTAGTAAAAAGTAAAATATTACTAAAATATTAACTAAATAAATAATTATAAAATTTTAAGAAAATATAAAGAACATTAATAAAATTTTAAGGATACTAATAAAACATAAATATTAAAAAAATCTTAAGAAAAATAATATATAGTTATAATATTATAATATTATAAAATACTCAAGATTATTATAATATTAAATTTTATTATAATAATATTGTAATATTATAAAAATATAAAATAAACAAAGTAAAATATAATTATAAATTTAATAATAAAATATTATTATAATGAATTATTACAATATTAACATAATAAAATATAATTTTAAAGTATATTATAATTTTAATAAAGTAATTATTTATATTAAGTAATAAATAAACTAAATATATAATAATTTTATATTAAAGTATATTATTGTTATATTAATAAAATATTAAATCTAAATAAAATATTAAGAAAATTGGTGTAAATATTAATAAAATAATAAGTATTAAATAACAATATTAAATAAAATATTAAATTAAAATAATTAAATATTAAATATTAAAACAATATTAAAAATAATAAAAAATAAAAAATACAAATTAAAATAATTAGATAAGAAATTAAACACTATTTAAAATATTAAATATTTAATAATATTAAATTATATATTGATTATCAAGTAACTGCTTTGGGACTGCAAGTGTACTACAAGTGGAATTTACATGACCACAAAATTAACTGTAGCAATTGCAAGTGGGAAAATGTGAGTATAAAAGTGAGATTTACATGACCACAAATTTAACTGTAGCAACTGCAAGTGGGAAATGAGAGTTGTATTTTGCAAGTTGTTTTGCAACGAAACAAACAACGAAAAATGAAAAAGAGATTTTACGACTTACGATTTTGCGGTCTTTTGCGAGAAAACAAACAGACCCTAAGAAGTATGTTTTGGAATGTGCTGAGTATAGTTTGTAAATTGAAGAGTTTTCTTCTTCAGGCTAACACTGTTACACTGGCCAAAGATTTGAAGGACTAGTAGAATCCTAATGGCAAATGTTAGAAGCCTTTTGACAAATGTGTACTGGTTGAAGGAGTGACCCATGATTAGAACAATTTATGAAAAAGGATTATCTTATTGATGAGGACATCACACCAGTTTCTAGTTGCCTTTATGTCTTAGCCTATTTTTTAGTTTAGTGTTTTCTTTTATTATGTTTTAGTACCACATCGGTTATATCCGAGAGCTAGACTTTTTTGTAAAGCTTATAAATAGGCCCCAGGCTTCTTGTATTAGTAGACAATGAGTGAAAAATTTTCAGTTAAAATTTTTGTGCTCTTGAGTTCTTGAGATGGGGGTGTGAAGCCCGTGGTGTAAGAGGTGTGAAACCCGTGAAGTAAGGGGTGCGAAACTCAAAATCTATCCGGTTCTTATCTCTATTCCTTAAATTCTAATTTCTCTTATTTATTTTTTGTCAATACTCTAGTTTTCTATTTTTTTTAATTTGAAGGTGATTGTGAACCTCCCGTATTACATCAATTAGGTATCAGAGCTCTTGGTTCCAATTCCCTAAAAGTTTTCCCTCTCCATCAAACGCTAGATTTAGACTAAACCCTAGATCTAAAAAAATTGTAGCAAAAATTGCCCGAAAATCTCAGAAAATCCCCAAAAGAAAAATCTCAAACATCATTATTCTTCCTTTCTCCCTCTCTCCACTGCGACACCCAGAAAAACCCAACTCCAGTTCCTGCCTCTTCCCTCGACAGCTCCGACCACATCCACAACACCTCCATCATCCATCATCATCATCACCAACTTCATCATCTTTATCTCCTTCACCATTTGCCTACAAAAAAAAACCATCATCATCATCATCCCTCTCCATCGCCCCCATCACCTCCAGCATAAGGACCCCATCAACTTGGCCTCCAATCACCACCGCCACCATCATCATCCCCGTTGCTTTAAACCTATCATCATTAAAACCATCATCCTCAGTATCATCATCATCAAAACCACCCACACCAGAGCGAGAGCCCTGCGCCTCTACAACTCTACCACCTCCCTCCACCTGCAAGCATCTACCCAACCCAACCTGCAACCCCAATCTTCGCCTAAGCTATCATCGTGCCTTCGTCATCAACACCACACAACAACACCGCCAAATCAGCGCCTTTCCCTCGTCATCTAGCCTCGTCGTGCCACCAGCAAAGGTCTCCGATCAAATCTTCACTGCCAAATCAGATCCATGTCGTCGTCGTGGTCTCGCCAGAGCTCCTCACCGATGCCGCCAGCAATCGACGACTGTTGTTGCGCCTCCACAGTACTTCATTGCCGCCACCGTCAGAGGGCCTACAAGCTCTAGTTCGAGCAAAGAGGCTGAAGGGATATTTAATAGGGTCAATTGGGTTTGATTTTGAAAACGACCCGACCCGTTAAGTGGTTAACCGGTTGGGTTTGGTTTTGGGTCGAATCCATAACCCGACCCTAAACCCGACCTATTCTGAGGTGAATCTGACTCTGTCGAATCAACTCGGCCGATCCAGTGAGTCAACTCTACCTGATTTAGTGCAGTCACTGTTCAGACTCAGTCCAGCAGCAGTTCAGTGCTTTCGAAGTCCATTTTGGGCTCATTTCAATCCCGAATCTAGCCGTTTTCAAAGTAGTGGATTTGTGAAGAGTAGTACAACACGTCTATAACCATCTTTCACATCCTATTACCGCTGTCCAGGACTTTTGTGGATGAGTTTCAGCTCTCCAGTGTGGGTATTTCGCTGAGGATTCTTAGAGGAACTTTACGTTTGGGCATGAATAACTCGTCGTGGAGAGCGGTGATGGTCTGGCTTCCTTGGAGACATGTGAGCTGTTGTCGATGCATATGGTTGCATGCTCAGGAGCCATGGCAGTTGGCTGCTTCCGGGAGATCTCCTCCGATGAATAAATCTTTGTTGTTCTTGTATCGGAGGTTTAGCCACGGTGGCAGAATAAGTTTCCGGATCTCCTGTATCTCTTTTTCAAAAGTGTGAACGCAGGGATAACAACGAATTTCATGTATTTCATTTGTCAAATGTAGCGACATAATGAAATTTAATGAAATATAATTGCATGTATTTGTAATAAAAATGATTTAGTCATGTTTAGATCTTGCCTGATTTGTATTGTGGAATGATTATACCCCTTCGGAGGCCTAACTTTCAGATGGGAAGAATGTGATGTGTCTGTGTTAACGTCTCCAGATGGTGTCTCCATCTATGAGCGTATATGCATTGATCTCCGAGTGGAGTGAGGAATTCAGTCGCGGAGATGGACGGGGCCGTTTGGTTGGCTGCCCGACTAGGAGGGGGCGAGCCGAGGGGAGCCCGGAGGCTGATATGGGTGCTATCGTTTTTGAATGGGGTTTCCTTTGGGGCATATGAGCATAGAATTTCGAGTGAGGGAGCCCTCAGCTACAGAGCTGAGTAGAAAGTTGCTCAATTGGGGATGATCCTTCTGGGGACAGATCCCCGATTGAGGATGAGCCTTAGGAACCCAAAGATAGATGTTTGCACTATGATTCTCGAGTAGGGGCTTCCCTCTGAACACAGACAAACTGGCAGTAACCCAATCGGGGATGAATCTTCCGGACGGTAGTTGCCCAATTGGGGATGAGCCTGACAGTTGCTCGGTGAGGGATGAACCTTTCGGACGGTAGTTGCTCAATCAGGGATGAGCCTTGGGGCTACAATTGCCTGATTGGGGATAAGTCTTTTGGAGGGCACTTGCTCAATCAGGGATGAGCCAGAGAGTTGCAGTTGCCTGATTGGGATGAGCCTTCAGGAGGGCAGTTGTCCAATCAGGGATGAGCCAGAGAGTGGCAATTACCTGATTGGAGATGAGCCTTTCAGAGGGCAGTTGCCCAATCAGGGATGAGCCAGAGAGTGCCCAGAGGCATATGCTTGTGTAATCGTTCTCAAGGGGGCTTTCCTCCTCGGAATATATAGATATAGGTCTCCGAGTGGGGAGCACTCGACTACAGAGTTTGACTGGCAGTTGCCTTTTCAGGGAGGAGCCAGGAAGGTTCTGGAGATGAATGCTTGTATTATCATTCTCGAATGGGGCTTTCCTCCTCAGAACACGTAAATAGAGGTCTCCGAAAAAAGGCGCTCATGTGGAGGCTGCATGGGGCTGGTGAGCGGATCAGCAGATCATGCGAAGGATATAGAGAATCAGGAGTCAGATGTTGATATTGTAGATCTAGACTAGGGAATCCCTCCTCGGATATGCAACCAAAGTACTCTGGACAGTAGAGCTCGTAGGCTGGCCGAATGAGGGCCGATGAGCGGGTTTCACTGATCCTGAGAAGGATGTAGGAAAACCATTAGGAGTCGGAATATATTTTTATTAAATGATTTCAATAAAAATACATGAAATTGAAAGAGATACGGGGAGTTTTATCTGTTGGAGGAACTTTCATGTTCTTATTCGTATGGTTGGTGTTAGTCATTCGCTCGGTACTGAGTGACCATGTGTTGTGGTCGAGCTGGAGACGGGGTCTCCTGTTGTCTTTCTGTCTCGAAGGAAGCTCCCGGTGTAAAGACATATTCCCGAAGGTATGCTTGTTGGACAAGATCTTCGAGATACTTGCGGAGGGACTGACATTGGGAAATCTGGTGTCTCTTGCAGTCATAGAAGGAGCAGTAGCCTTTCGCTCCGGGACGAATATGGGCGTGTGGCTTCGCTTCCGGATGCTTCACCCAGGGTTAATCATTGATGGCTTTGAAAACGTCCTGGATCAGGAGCTTCAGCGGAGTGAAGTTGTCGTCCACCCGGTAAATTCGGAGTGGACTCTGTTGGTGGTCTGGGAATGGGTGCTTCCTGAAAGCACCACACATGATACTCTGGTTGTCTATGGAGGGGTCTCCGTGCTGCGGCTTTGATTTTGCCCTGTCGTCACCGCGATTGAAAGATTGATTGGCAGAGCTTTTCAATGCTTCCTCCAACTGAATATATGGTTGGGCTCGGTACAGGTCCTCGCTCCAACGGGTGAAGTTGTACTTTATCATATGCTTATACTATAGGTGGGTGACCCGTACTCCGCTGATGAACGCGAGAACAAAGGCGTCCTCATTGCAATTGTATTCTTTGGCTAGATGATTCTGAAAGTACTCAATGTACATCTTGACGCTGTTAGAGGGTCTCATCTTGACAAAGAGGAGATGATGATTGTTCTGCTTAAACTCCTGACGGGAGGAGTATTGGGAGGAAACAACCTGGTTAGATCCTCGAAGCTGCGGATTGATCTTGACGGAAGACAGTAGAATCAATCGAAGGCTACTCTCTTCAAGCTGGATGGGAAGATTCGGCACAAGATGGAGTCGTTTTTGGCATGGATCACCATCTTGTTCTGAAACTGGCTTAGGTGCTAGACCGGGTCGCTCTGAACGTAGTAGCAATCAAAGGTTGGAATCGTGAATTTCTCTTCTTGAGAAATTCACATCCCAATATATCATCGGAGAAGGGGAGTTGGTTGCATCGGTGGTGGCGTTCAGTCTATGCCATGATGAGGCACTCTTGTTTCTTCGACTGGCTTTTATACAAGCTTGTCGAGATCTTGGACACGAACAAACTCGCCCTTTCTCCGAGAGCGAGGACGAGATGAACTTGAGCTGTCGTCAGATCGTTGTGAAAAGTAGGGATGGCTAATCTGCGACGCCTCCGGCTCTGAGATCATTATGAAAGAGTAGGGAAGGCTAATCTACGATGCCTCTGGCTCTGAGAGTGCTCATCATCTTGGGCCTCTATAACAGTGGGCCTTTCTAGCGATGAAGGTGGCCCTTGGGTGTTTTAGAGGATGGTGATTTAGGCGAGGAGTTGGTCGTTTTAAACGCTTCAACTCCTCCGGCTCACGGGCCGTGTTTTCTTAAACATGCGCCCCTTGCTCCCGCTTGTAGTCGAATAAGGCATGCTGCTTCGCCATCTTCTTTCATGTCTGCAAATATTGGAGGAGTTGGCTTTCGTACATTGATGGCGGGTGGATATCTCCGACTGCCCCCTGGAAAGATGCATAGACAGTCTCTTCCACTATAGGACTGAGGTTAAGGCTGCTCGGGGGATGATGCCCAGCGGTGGGCAATGAATTTGCCTTTGGAGGTGGTCTCGTCATCGGTGGTCAACTGCCTTTGGAGAGGCTTTTTGATGAGTTTGGTAAGAGAGAGATTTGAGGTTGGACTTAGAGATCTCAATGAAAGCACCAGTTTGTGGTAAAGATTTCTGCCGTGAGCGATCAGACGGTCGATCCACACAATAAACAGGAGTAGGGAAGTGAGAAGCATGTGAGTATAAATAATACACATCACAAAAAGAAGACACAGAAGATTTTACGTGGAAACTCAAATCGGGAATACCACGGGAGAAGAAAAATCCACTATAATCAACTGGTTACAAGATTTACAGACATTGTATGTCAAAGTCTTAGTGTTGGGCTTTTCTTGGAAAAGGAAAACGAGAACCCCTCTTCTCACTGGGGAGAAAGTTTATTTATATTTGATCTGATTTTCGTGCATGGGGGCGGATGGTACAGGCGTGATCATCATAACCGCATGACCTGCACTTGTAGATTTGTTGTAACAGTCGTGATAATTGGCGCTTGATTGTTGGAATTACATGTAGAGAAATCCGCATTTGTCCATAATATCCAGGCTGGAGGGCGTTTCACGTTGTGAACATGAAGAACATCAGACTACGTAACTGAAGGCGGAGATCAAGGATGATCTGTTGTCGTAATGTAACTGAAGGCAGAAATCAGGGATGAGTTTATTGTCGTGGTGTAATTGAAGACGGAGATCAAGTATGATCTGTTGTTGAAATTATCTTGTGCGGAACTGAAGTCTCTTTGATGGGGGCTTCGGGATGGCTGAGAGAGTATTAGAGTTGTCGGGATGGAAGCTTCCTCGGGAAGAAGAACGGCTTCTGGAAAGGCTCCGGAGTGATGGAGGCTCTTGGTTGCTAGGATGTGTGTCATCATCATGTGATGGTCAAATTTTGACCACTACAATAGGTTTGTGAAATCACTTCTCATGATTCCTTAAAAAAATCTCTTTACTCTATCAAATCTTCAAATATTCCTAATCATAATTTTAAGAAATAATAAGAAAAAATTTCCAAATAAGTCATAAAAAGGTTCCTTAAACTTTACAAGTTTATAGGTAGTACATTAACCACCAGAGAGTATAAGCATATAACTCATGAAAATAAATCAGAATGTGCAGTTTTACACTAAAACAATTTTGTGCAAAATCTGAGATAAATCTGTAATTGCACTTTCACACAAAAACAAATTACTTGATTAAAACTTAATAGCGTGGGATATGTTTTGTTTTAATTCTTAGTAATTTGTTATTGGAAGATAAAATAATATATGGATTTTTTATTTTATCTTCTTGGTTACAGAGTGTTTTCTGTTATCATATATGAAGTTGTCTACTTCCTTCTATATGGGACTATCATTATTTTAAAACTAAAGTAGTTTCATGAGTGGAAGGGTCACGAGTTATGATGAGGTATGATGAAATAATCATAGATAAAGAATGTAATATGGGAGTATCTGGACTGGAAGGTTTATGAAAGTAAAATTTATATTCAACTATTTAAGGATTAAAATTTGAGTTTTGTAGAGAAAACTTATTTAAGGGGTATAGAATGTAATAACCTGTAATTTTTATAGTCATGTGTATGTAAATACTTATTTATTAATTCCTCTAGTGGCTATTCATATTTCTGTAAAAGTAAACAAGATTTCATATTTACTCCTAACTGAATAAATACACGAGGTTTTGTGTAAATGATGCATATAAAGTTCTGAATACGTTGTTTTTAAGATTTATTTTAGGTTTTGTATGACTGCTTCTTTAGCTGCAACTAAAGAATAAGAGAAGCGTCTGTCTATCCTAGGATGCAAAAGGTTTTATTTCAGGTAATATTTTTTGTTTTATTTAGCACGGATCAGCAAAGGCACAACTTAGGTTTGCATGAATTTATTTTTAGATCATTTAATCACATGTAAGTTCTTTTATATTTTGTTAGAGTTGTGGATTGGACATCATAAACAGATTGGATATAAGAAACAATTAATATCTCTTATAACATATTTTGATTTTTTTTTTTTTGAAGGAGGTGAAAAATCTATTTAAATAAATTATTCATCTGTTCCTAAATTGTTAGATGATTAAATCAATGAAATCATTACGCCTAAATATTCAAACACAACAAATTCTAAGGATTTAAAACACGCATAACAAAATATAAAAAACTTTGACTGAGTGCTTGACTTTATATCTTTACCCTTTATTTCAATATGCAGGTTAATAAGAGAGAGAGAGAGAGAGAGAGAGAGAGAGAGAGAGAGAGAGAGAGAGAGAGAGAGAAGACAAAAAGGGGTTGACTTTTCAGATCATATCTATTCTCCTATGCAAAAAAAAAGGGAATAAGTAATATTTAATATCAGTTTGATTTGTACTTTGGTTAGTTGTAAAATAGTTTCCTTTTAGAATATTTCAAACCTAAACTACTGTTTATGGCGTTAACTTCAATTTTGGGCCTGTTTGGTTAGGGTGGAAGTGAGGAAGTAAGGGAAGTGAGGAAGTGGTAATAGTTCCCTTGGAACTTAAGAATTGGTTAGTAAGTTTTTCGGTGTTTGGATGTTATTGGGAAGTGTGGTTTAGAAAAGTTATGTCTTTTTTGGTGTTTGGATGAAATGGAAAGTGAAAGTGGAAAAGTTACCACAAAGTTGACCACTAAATAATATAAAATAAAAATTAATTAAGAAAAATAAAAAAATGGACTGTAATTAGAATGCAAGTGAGATTTACATGACCAAAAAATTAACTGTTTTATGTTACAACTTATACAAATGAGATTTACATGACCACAAAATTAACTGTAGCACTCTGAAAGTGAGGAAATGGTTGTGTAAAAGAAAGAAGAAAAAAGGAAAATGGGTTTTCTTATTTTCCTTTTCCGGTGTTGAATAGATAGGGAAGGAGCAATTATACTTCCCCATTTCCTTACTTCGCCCACTTCCTTGCAACCAAACACGCCCTTTATGAAATTTCAAAACACTTTTATTTTCGGATTTTTGGTGTGAAACTGGTTTCTTTATGACTTTATGTGAAACTGTAATTGCAGATTTATCTTCTGATGTTATAGAATTGTTATGTGAAAACTGTAATTACAGATTTATCTCAGATTCTGCAAAAACTGTTTTTGCAGAACGTGAAGAAACGTTTATAATTACAATTACTCAAAAACAGTTTCTGCAAAATATGAAGATAAATCCGTAATTACATTTTACATAAAGAAACTAGTTTCACACAAAAAAAAAAACTGAAAATCAACATTTTTTTTGAATTTCATTAAATTAAAAGTTAACTCCATAAACACATATTTTAGGTTTTAAATTTTCTGAAGACATTTTTAAAACCAACCAATGAGTTGAAATTAAGTATTACTTATTCTTTTTCTTTTTGGATAAGAGAGAATAAATATGATTTGAAAAGTCACCCCTTTTTATCTTTTTCCTATTAGTTTGCATATTGAAAATAAGGGAAGTATACAAAGTCAAGCACTGAATCAAAAGTCAGAACGTGAAAAGGCAATTAATTTCTATTTCATTTTGATTTAATTTTATTTTTCTGAAGGAGTTGAAAAGCTATTAAGATAGATTATTTATCTGTTCCAAATTATTAGATCTTTAATTAGAATGAAATCATTGTGTCAAAATAATCAAGACATCAATCTAAAATTTAAAACACACAAATACAATCCCTTATGATGTTCAATCCACCACTGATAACAAAATATAAAAGAACTTTTTTGTGGTTGAAATGATCTAAACTAAAATCATGCAAACCTAAGTTATGGTTTTATTCATCTATGCTAAACAAAACCCTTTTGAATCCTAGGGTACATTCTCTTTCTTCTTTTTATTCTTTTGTTTCCTTTCTTACATCTCTCTTACTTTTTTCTCGTTTTTCTTAAGTTATGGCTTAGGAGTCATACAAAACCTAAATCAAACTTAAAAACATGCATTCTGAACTTGAGATGCGTCATTTTCACAAAACCTCTTTATTTATTAGTTAGAAACTAATATAAACCTTATTTACTTTTATATAAACTTGTGGATCTTGAATTTGAGGGTTATATGAACTAAGGGCGTGTTTGGATGTAAGAATCGGAGTGAAAGTGAGGAAGTGGGGAAGTATAATTGCTCATTTCCCTATCTATCCAAACACCGGAAAAGGAAATAAGAAAACCTCCTTTTCCCTTTTTCATCTCTCTTTTACACAACCATTTTCTCACTTCCAGAGTGCTACAGTTAATTTTGTGGTCATGTAAATCTCATTTATAATAAGTTATAGCATAAAACAGTTAATTTTTTGGTCATGTAAATCTCACTTGCATTCTAATTACAATCTATTTTTTATTTTTCTTAATTAATTTTATTTTAATATTATTTTGGGGTCAACTTTGTGGTCAACTTTTCCATTTCCACTTTTCATTACCATCCAAACACCAGAAACGACAAAATATTTTCCAAACTACACTTCCAAACAACCATCCAAACACCAGAAAACTTTACTACTCATTCCCTTTTTCCTAAAGGAAATAAATCTTACTTCCTACTCCTCACTTCACACCAATTCCTTAAATCCAAACAGACCCTAA
>JAVJIF010009515.1:142500-146812 GCA_038442645.1 Agave tequilana | reverse complement strand
CGGGTTTCAGGGATCTCAAAAGGAATCAGGGTGCCTTCTGTAGGGAGATGGGCACTGGAAAGGGGACTGTCCGAAGTTTAAGGGAAGAAGAAAAGAGTCGTAGGCTGAAGCAAATCTATCAAAGGTGACGAATACTCAGAGGAGTAGTTCACAGGCAGATGGATCAGATTCAGATTCGTTAGGTTTCTCATTTTCAGTCAGTTCTCCCATCATTGGTAACTCATGGAAAGATGAGTGGATTCTGGATACAGGTACAACATACCATGCGGCCCTAATCGGGACTGTTTTCCAACTTTGAGAAGCTGGAGGAGTGTTCGGTCGTTATGGGCGATGAACCTCATGTAGCATGGAAGGTGTAGGTACAATCTGAATCAGGATGTTTGATGGGATGGTAAGGGAGCTAAAGGAGTGAGGTATGTACCTCAGTTGAAGAGAAATCTAATCTCCTCGGGAACTTTGAAAGCATCGGGCATGGTGATATCCGTTCGAGATGGCGATCTCAGGATGATCAAGGCTCGATGGTGGTGATGAAGGGCGGTCCGCCGAGGCAATTTCTACTACTTAAGGGTAGTACGATTACAGATCAGGTGGAGACTTCGAGTTCCTCAGATGATGGTGGCCCGGAGATCTGGCAGGGAAAGGTCGGACAGGAAGAAGAAAAGTCTTTGTGAGCTTCTGCAAAGAGGAATTGCTGGAAGGTGCTGCTACCTGCAAGTTGAAAGATGGACACAGCGTTCTGGGACAAGAAGAAGGTGAGATTTAGCACCAGTACTCACTGCAATGAAGGTCTTCTTGATTGTGCTCACATGAGCGTATGTGGACCTGCTAAGATGGCATCGCTTGGAGGTCACAAGTACTTTATCTCTTTTGTTGATGGTTCATCTAGGCAGGTTTGAATATATCCTATGAGACAAAGGGGTGAAGCCTAGATGTGTTGGTGAAGTGGAGAGGAAGACTAGATGTGTTGGTGAAGTGGAGAGGAAGAATGGAGAGCCAGATAGGTAGAAGGTAAAGGAGCTTCATATTGGTAATGTTGGAAAAGACATGAACCAATTCCTACGATTTGGCCAGAACACAGGTATTGCTACTCACTTAACAACAGGTACAGTTGGGTTGGCTAAAGATGTAGTCTGTTCCTTACTGGAGGAGGTTCGGCGGTTGTTGTCTAATGCAGGATTAGACAGGTCATTTTGGGCTGAGGCGACTGAGTATGCTATCCATCCATGAACAGATCTACTGCGATAGGAGGTAAAGCTCCATTGAAAATTTGGTCTGGGAAAGTTGCTCAAGATCATGGGTTGTGCCGGGAGTTTGGAAGTCCGGCCTACTTCAGTGCCAAGAATGGCAAGGTGAATCGCGAGCAAAGAGTTTGTCTATTTTGGGTGTCAAGAGAAACAGTTACAGGTTGTGGGACCCGAAGACAAGAAGATCGTGATGAGCAGGATGCCACTTTTGGAGAGACTTCAGCGTTGAAGTCCACCATCTCTCTGCGGGTGGAGAGGACGAAGATCAATGTTGGATCGCAGCGGGTGGAGGTTGGTGCTACTCCATCATCTCCAGTTGGTTCGGCATTTGAGGAGACTTCATCGGAGGTGATAACGGTGGAGATCATGAAATCAAGGTGATGCTGAACAGTTTGAGACATTGCTGAGAATGTCGAGTTGTTTGCAGCCATTGGAGCCAAGATGAAACCATGCTTGTGGGGAAAGAAGCATGAATCTCAAGCTTGTGATCGCGACAAGCTGAAGTTGAAGGCCGTTGCCCTCCATGATGGTCGTGAGGAGGTTCATATGACTCAGTCTGATAGGTTCACTGCTGCAAATACAAGTACCAGTGTTCGAGCTTGATGAAGCTCATCTAAATGAACTACGGCTGGCTTGATCCTTTTGGGAAAAGGACGTAGGCAGCCGTAAAGGTGCAGCCATTTGGTGATGCAACTCTTATGGAACTATTTTGGGTTCTCGAGAAGCTGTTTGGATCTTCATGTGGAGGTAAAGAGTTATGGCAAATGGAACTTCATGTAGAGGTGGAGAGGTTTCACGTAGAGGTGAAGCATTGTGGCCAGTTGGATCTCACGTAGTGGTGAGATGTTGTTATCTCATGAACATGTTAAATTTTCCAGTGAGAAGATGTTGAGCTTGCATAAGGAGGGGTGTGCATTCAGTTGAAGCCGATGATGTTTGATGTGCTCTACGCAGACTTGGTTGGGGACCGTCAGTGAAAGACAGGAAGACTAGATAGAGCTGGTCAGTTAGAGAGTCAGTGTTGGCTCGTGAGGAAGTCTTCGTGAGGTCGTGAAGTTGTGGAGTAGAAGCCACAGTTTGGTGATCGGCATGTATGGAAATTCTCCTAAGGTGAAATGCTGGGAAGGCATGTGCGATGTTTTCCATTGATAGCTGAGCTAAAGATTCCAAGCCGAGATCGTGTGTCGATTTCGCCAGGTGATAGACTGAGGTTCGTTGGAGATCGGCTCAGATTTTAGGAAAAATCTTCGCTGAGGTGGAGAATTGTTGGAAAGAGAGAGTTTACTGATAGGAAAAGTTGACAAGGATCGTCGAGGTCGTCGAGTGATCGCCAAGGAGGTTGACGACAAAAGGATGAAGGAAGGAGACAGCAGCAAACAGTACAATTAGCAGCAGAACAGGTTTAGCGGTCGACCGGCTCGGTCGACCTCCCGCACAAGCAGGTAATCGGTCGACGGCCCGGTCGACCGATGTGCACAACGTGCACAAGAAAGAGCTCGGTCGACCGCCCGGTCGACCGACTGAAAGTACCAAACTCTCTGTTGGGCACCCGGTCGACCGACCGATCGACCAGTGGAAGGGGTCGGTCGACCACCCAGTTGACCGACAGTCGGGTGCGTGTTAATTTTCTGCTGATTCGGAAATCTGTGTATTAAGGGCTGTTGTTGGTTTCTAGGGTTTGTATCTAGAAAAGTGAAGATTGCTGGAACTTGCTGGAGCTCTCTTGCACTCAAAGAGGCTGCTAACAATTGTAATCATCTTCCAAGTAAATTAATCTCTCTTTCGATTGCCTCGAGGACGTAGGCATTAAAGCCGAACCTCGTTAAATTGTTGTTTTGTGTGCTTTCTCTGGATTTTGGTATTTGTGCTATTTGGAAGATTGTCTTCGTGCTTGGGAGATTCAAGGGATCCTCATCAGGTTGTTGTCATAGGCGCAACATTTTGGACTTGTGCTGAAGAAAATTTCTTGAATTTCTCTCCCTCCAAATGTGCCACACTACAGCTTTGAAAACAATTCTTGCAAGAGCAACTTGTTTTGATCTTCCCTTGGATGTACGTTGCAATAGAGTTGCTTCCTCTGGGAGGGTGCTATTATTGGGCTCTGACATTCCCAGCTTCAATTTGCATAATACCCATATGTAGGAGGAGAATGGACAGTTGAAGAAAAGATGACCTCTAAATTCCATATCAGTTTCACAAAGAGAACATTTGTTTGTGATATTATTCCTATACTTAACAATTTTTATCACCAGTGAGTAGCTTGTTCTGTAAAGTTCTCAAGGTGCATATGGTAAGCTTAGAGCTGGACAAAAACCAAACCATCTTGTAAAAGGGAATTCTGGCAATTTGGACCTGGCTAATTCCCAAGCTGATGAGTGTGTGCAGGTTGTGCATGTTGTGCACGCCGTATCAGTCCAATGCCAAGAGTCCTCACCTGCAACAATTTGGACCTTCTGAATTTCACTCCAAAATGGCTGCTGCTCTGCTAGTTTATTATCCCACTGCCCATTTCATATAATTTCTGCAACTTTCCAGTGTTCTGCGCCGGGGGGGGGGGGGGGGGGGGGGGGAGATGTGTGCCAGAAATGCTGTGAAGGGATTTTTTTTTTTCCTATCCATTATCATACCATAGAGAAGTGTTAAACACCATTGCCAATTACCTTATGCGCACTCCTCATTGCTGTCCCTTTGTGTTGAATAATCAGTTACCATGTTGTGCTAGAATCAAAAACTGTGGCATTTGCTAGACATACACGTTTCCTTTGAGATAGGTAGCTCTCATCCTGGTTGCCCATAGACATTTTGAAGTACAAAATCTCCAGAAAAGCTTGATATCCCCAACAATATTTAATTCAGTTACTTTTTTGATACTCACACCATCTTCTCTCTTAGGTTTACACAAGGAGTCCCAAATCCACGCACGCATACGCCCCTTCCGAAGGAAATTAGCAGCTAGCCTCTCCAATTCTCTGCATGTAGACATAAGCAACTTCAAAGTTTGGTGCCAGTATCCAATAACATTGGTGAGCACAGAATTTATAAACTCAATCCTTCCAGAAAATGATAGC